>NQII01000668.1:185431-223021 GCA_002778355.1 Clitarchus hookeri
CACGACACAACATTCACTCCAGCCGGGAGGCTGGAGGGGAGCTTCACTCCCCCGCCGAAAACACGTAAATGTAATTGAATTTTAAATAGGCAACATAAAATTACTCGCCTAAATAAGGGCCCGGTGCCCAAAGCCCCACAGTACACAGCCCCTGCCGCTGACCCAATGATTTGAGAAAGTGTCAGGTTGCATTTGTTTTTACAATTACCTAAGTGAGTTTCGGCTTCCGGTCTCACAACACTAAATGCCATCCGGTGGCGAATGAGGGTTCGGCGGCGGGAGGGTTGCTGTGCGCATGCGCAGGTGTGTGTTTCCGATTCTCGCCACGTAAAGTTTGTCACCGTCGTCGTTCTCACGGTTTCGGAAATTTAAAACAAGCGACACAAGTTCTATGCTTGAGTTTCGTCTCTCTCAGTAGGAGTAGATCTCCGTTGCGTTGAAATATAAACAATAGGTCACGTGGTAGAGCACTTGTCTATATTTGGGGATTTGTAGAATTATAATATCAGGCAGGCCGTATCATATGTTGTGGCGTGATAAGTTATAATCTGTTTGCTTTTAGCTTACAGTCTTGACTTCTATTGTGAAATGGGCTCGTCGGCAAGTAGGCAGGATGATAAAAAGCGAAGCTTTCTCTTTACAAACGAAGACCAACATTTACAGAATATCTTCAGGTCAATGTGTGCTGACAAAGGAAACAAGTGTTCCGAGAAACATGTGAAGGTAGCTTAGTTATTCCGGAACTAATTTATATTTTAGGGATTATAATGTACTGTGTTCCACAAAACATGTCGGCATAGTAGGGAAGTAAGTATTGGATACTGTCAGAAAACTGCCAGGTTCTTTCTGTCAGTTTTAAATAAATGTGACAGTAAAAGAAGTAATAATTTAAGTAACTTTGCAGAGTTTTACCGATGGTCGTTTTGAATTAACTGGCAGGCTCATAAAACAAAGTTCAGAAACATCAGTACAANTTTGCAGAGTTTTACCGATGGTCGTTTTGAATTAACTGGCAGGCTCATAAAACAAAGTTCAGAAACATCAGTACAATAGAGCATTGATTATCCGAAATAATTAAGGCCGAAGGGGGGAGGGGGTGTTCGGATAACAAAACTGTATATGTAGTATGTACATAAATCCAGGGCGTTTTTTCTTTTTGAGTTGACAGAGAACACGTGTTTTTCAACAATTTTATATGGCTATTTCGACCCTAACTCGGGTCCTCATCAGGCTAAAATAATACAGCATACATTAACTATAAGTTTTTATAAAATTTACAATTCATTTTTTATATAAAGTCGAAGAAATTAAATTATCTTTAACATCTCGCCTAGATTAGGAATGGTTGAAGCAAAGGTAAGGTTTACAATTGATAATATTGTATTGTAGTGTCACAACAGCCTATGACGTTAAGATTGATAATTGAATAAACACGTGTGTTCTCTCTCATCTCAACTAGGGAAAAAGCCCTGAATATAAGGGAAAAAAGAGAGGAAAAAAAAAAACAAGAAATCAAGCATAACTGCACATATGTATATTACAAATACATAACACAGAACTGACTAAAGTTAGGCTTTCAGTTCAGGAAAAGAAGTCCAAAATTTTCTTTGGTTTAGACCTGAGACTCATTTTTTGCCGCTAAATCTCGTGAACGTTTTAAAGAGAGCAATTGGATAGCATCACATTCTTCTTGTTGTTCTAACCACTTCATTGCAGTCTCAAGGGATTGAAAAGCTTCGTCATTGGATGCACGTCAGCACGGTCGTTGCCACTAGGCTCTTCCTCGTCGTCGCAAGGGTCTTGATCGTCTGTGACACTGTCAATGATTTCATCGTCCGTCAATATTTGATAGCCAGGGTCATTGACATCACATTTGAGCCAGTCTTGAATGTTTTGTTGGTCGNTTGGATGGTCCTTTTTCAGCACGGTCGTTGCCACTAGGCTCTTCCTCGTCGTCGCAAGGGTCTTGATCGTCTGTGACACTGTCAATGATTTCATCGTCCGTCAATATTTGATAGCCAGGGTCATTGACATCACATTTGAGCCAGTCTTGAATGTTTTGTTGGTCGCATTCTTCAAATCCTGAAGATACTTTAATCAGCCCAGCCAGTTCTGATACAAATTGGCTGTTTGGTGGCTGTTCGAGTGCGGTAATAGACCCATCTAATGGGAGGAGCTTATTCCAAGCTTTTGCTAGTGTAGTGTCCTCGACAGTAGTCCAAGCTTCTTCTGCCATGTACATAGCATCCTTCAAGTCAATTTCTGTGTACAGTTGCAAAATTGTTTTTCCATGTTCTTCCCCGAGCAGAACCATACACCGCAATGCCTTTCCGTAATAATGTTTGAAGCTTTCAATGACCCCCTGGTCCATTGGTTGGAGGACTGAAGTAACGTTAGGAGGCAAAAAAGGAACTTTAAACTTTCCGTTTTCTCTTTACAGTGAAAGGTTTGAGGGATGACTTGGGGCGTTATCAATCAACAACAAAACATTTCCGAGATTCCCAGTTGCAAGCTGATGCTTTTTGACTTCTGAGATAAATACAGTCTCATACCATTCTATAAAAATTCTTGTATCTATCCATGAATTTTTTTTTATTCTTGTATGTAACAGGAAATTTTTTTATTCCCTTAAAGCACCGCAGATTTTTAGATTTCCCTATGATTAGCAAAGGTAGCCTGTGCGTTCCAGTAGCATTTCCGCATATCATAGCAGTGATGCGTGATTTGCTTGCCTTAAAACCTGGTGCTGACATTTCATTCTTAGAAACTAAGGATTTTGTTGGCATTTTCTTCTAGTATAAACCAGTTTCGTCTGCATTGTAGACATTGGTTTTTTTGTACTCCTCCTTATCAATCATGTTTGTAAAGTACGCTTTGAAATTTTTAGCTGTTTCAGTATCAGCAGACAGTTTTTCACCCTGGACGTCTAATTCCCTAATTCCATGCCTAGATTTGAAACGCATAAGCCAGCCGGTAGTTGCTTTAAAATTAGCTCTACCCCCTAGTTTTTTTTATTCATTTCCTTAGCTTTTTCGCTAATCAAAGGGCCACTTACTGGTTGTCCTTGGCTACGTACCTGCATGAACCAAGTGTAAACTGCAGTGTCTAAATCTTGGTTTTCTGCCATTTACATCTTTTTTCTCTGCGAACTTCCATCTTCACTGTCAAGTATACTTGCAAATTTTGTAATGGCATCACTTTTCTTTTCAATGTCCGATACTGTTGCATTTCCAACTCCATATTCCCGCACTAAGCTTGATCCACTTGCACCATTCTTCAACTGGTTTATTATTTTAAGTTTATCGGAAACACTGAGAACAACGCGCTTAACGTTTAGGCACCATTGCGATCGGCACAACTACAACACAATCTGTCACAAGCGAAGACTCACGTTGCGGGCACGGAAAATGTGAGCGCGGGCCTCACAGGACGGTAGGCTTTCTGTTAACCGATGTTTCGGTTGCTCGATATTCGGATAATCAATGCTCTACTGTAATTGTAAAGTTTANGTAGGCTTTCTGTTAACCGATGTTTCGGTTGCTCGATATTCGGATAATCAATGCTCTACTGTAATTGTAAAGTTTATTGTAGCTTGCAGAGCTTTAGAATGCATAGTGGTAATTATTAAGTTTAGTGACTTTTCTGTAAAAAAAAAAAAAATTCACGGAAAATGGTATATTTCCACTCTACTAATGACGCAGAACACGAATATACAAGGGGCATGAACGTACAACTAATTTTGTAATATGTGCCCACCTAACCTAACAGAACCTAACCCCATGATGGGTGAATCACTATTTTACATTTTTAAACTACCCTAGGATTGTGGGGTTATACACTAACCTAGGATTTTAGGGTTTTAAACTAACCTAGGATTGTAGAGTTTTAAACTAACCTAGGGTTGTAGGGTTTTTCACTAAACTACGAATTTAAGATTTTAGGGATTTAAAGGAACCGTAAAACACACCAAAAGAATATCAATTAACTCACCTAGGTAGGTGGTGGGTACAATTCTTCTGTCCTCGGCCAATTCAACCTTACCTCACTCGAAACACCATGTTCCACTAAAACGCCACATACGCAAATATTTTGCACTGAAGCACTCGTTCATAGCAGAATATCAGGCATTGACACACTCATTCATAGGTGAATATAACACACAGAAGCACTCGTTCTTGCTTTCTCTGTTTGAAATCCGTCAGATTGGGACGTCACGACTCACCCCGGCAAAGACACAATGGCTACTGAACTGCTTCAAAAATTTCCGACAACATCACAACAATACCCACAATACGACAACAATACCCACAANCAATGGCTACTGAACTGCTTCAAAAATTTCCGACAACATCACAACAATACCCACAATACGACAACAATACCCACAATACGGCAACAATACCCACAATACGACAACAATACCCACAAGCCAATAAGGTGACAGCAAAAATCATAGCGTCACCAAAAAATCATGGTGTGCGCCGTAAACAAACCGGTGGACTGCTCGTATTTTTAATTATTTAATTTAATATGTTTTACCTATTTTAACATGAGGCCCTCCTGAATATTAACAAGGTAATCTGTGCAGAATTCATTAATGCTACTTTAGTTTATCTAGGACGTTTCCTTCAGAAAAGTCACTAAACTTAATAATTACCAATTTAATTATTCTTCACGAGTATTTCAGGCCACATCATGTAAAAAAAAAAAACAGGAAACACACATGTTTATTGTGTGTGTGTGTGAGTATATGCATAAAGAAAAGGACCATTAAAATCTGTATTTGCAGAAGTATCTTACTTCACGTACAGTGATTAGGAAAATATTCACATTTCTGAAATAAATTACAATTAGTAATATGTAGTAGGCCAGATTGTTACGAGTATTTTATGGTGAAATGAGTTTAAACAGTAAAAAGGACAATTTTATGTGGACTATTTTTTGTTCATGTTTCTACCCTATAATGTTATGAACTTCATGTAAGCAATTTAGAAAGCAGATATTAATGAACTCTGATAACACCCTGTTTAATGTACACATTTTAAATCTTTTGAAAGAATAGTTTTGTATTTTATGTAATCTGTTATTAGAGACAGCCATACTGTAAAATTATGAATGCTTAGTACTATAATATAAAAATTTGTGAATACTAAAATAATTAATTTTGCTTCTTTCCTTTGTCCCTTTTCACTCTCCATCACCCAACCCCCTTCACCATCACCAACTTCTTCCGCAACACATTCCATTCCCTCACTGTTCTCACCAAAATGGACTGCCTTTTCATTTCTGTTTGCCTCCATAATCGTTGAAACATTCTACTGTTCTTACTTATCCCCCTGTACAGCCCCTCGGCTAAATATTCACTTCTCACTCCTTTCACCTTCCTGTACATCCTGACCAGCCTCTCCACTCTTTTGCCTGTCCCATAGGGAGCTCCATCCCAACTCCTTCATCAATAAGGTTGGGCTGAGATTCCTTTCACCCTTACATTTTCCCCTCTCCCCTTGTCGGTTGTACTTAGGCCACGTAGCTGCCCTTCTTTGCACCTTCTCCAGCTCCCATACCTCCTCTTCCACATATGGATCCCAGACTGCGGCTGCATATTCGGTTATCAGCCTGTTCATATTCATCTCCTTCGCCTCCCCACGAACCACCTCCACGATCCTTGTCAGCATTCCCAAAGCTCTTCTTCCCTTTGATACCACTCTCTTTATTGCTTTTTTCACCTAAGATCACTCTTGAATCGCCATCCCTAGGTATAGTGAAATCCAAATTAGAAAATAGTGCGCAGAAGTCCAAAGTGAGTCGGGAGAGTCCATTGTCGCTACACAAAGGGGTGGGGTTGTTCAGTTCAGTAGTGACAACGGTCGAGGAAGGTCAGGGAGAGCTGCTCCGTACGTGCATATTACCTGTTGAAAAAATGTATTTCGCACAGCGCTGTATTTAACAGCGTGGTAGTAGAGATTGATGTTATCAGTTTGGTCTGTAGAGCACTAGCAGGGTCGTCAAGCATTCTGGCTGCTCCTCCCCTATGCCCCCCCCCCTCCCCTCAAAGCTGCGCAAAGATTACTGTATCATTTGAACTTTACTATACTTAAACTATGAAGCTTCGCCTACCTCCTGCCCTTGCCACGTATAAGTGCCGTCATATCTTCCCCTATTCCTAGGCATTATTAATTCCATTTATGGTGGAAGAATACATAATGTGCATGCAAGTAGATCATAATCAGGGCTTTCATAAGTCCTCAGTTTACTGTGTAAACAGCCTATAACTTAATTGGTAGCAGCATGCATTGGTTGATAACAACTGAGAATACCAAAATCAAGTGTTTGGGATTTTCTGTAATATTAGTCCTACTATGCTACAAAATAATTACAAAAAATCATGTAATTGTGTAATATTCCACCAGAAATATATGAGCATGTGCTAAAAATAATTATGGCGGGGGGAGTGGCATGCAAATTTTAAATTATAAGATGCTTTCTTGTTAAAAGTAAAATTTCTAGTAATTTAGCAAAGTGAGTAGGTACATAAGTACTTACACTTTCACAGAAAGGTTTTTAAACTGTAATTGTTAAGTGACTCTCCCAAAAGTTGGGGGACAAAATTTTAAACGTGTTTTAGGCTGTACAAAAGTTACTGATTCCTTTCTGCATAGGTGTATTTGTGTATTTGATTGACATTTTGAATGATGCCATAATGGGAAGGATTATCGAGTTCGGGGAAGTTGTAGGGTAAAAAATTGGGGTGCGACTGTGTCCGGGACACGGTCGTGTGTTTTACATGAATATGTTTGCAATAGCGGGTAATAATTTCTTTCGAATATGGGAAAGAAATGATAGTACAGACATTTGGGGTAACTTTGTGCCAATTCAGGGTAACTTTGGGCCATGTGTTTTCATTACAAGTGAAGTCTTTACAGTAGCTACCTCGATGTTTAACTTCCTATTTACAAGTTTTGTTTATAAATAACACCGTAAAGTGCGCATAATATTTCGGGCTTCATTTGAAATCATGTAAGGCAGGTGGTACAAAGTTGCAGCCACTGGAATAAAATAACCCCAAATGACCAGTCATCTGGGGTAACTTCAAACCACCTGCCTAATGTGATGTTGAATGAAGACCCAAAGATTGTGTGCACATTGCAGTGTTAGTTATAAATAAATTGTTAACTAGGAAATTAAACATTAAGGTGGGTGTTGAGGGGCCTTAATTNACATTGCAGTGTTAGTTATAAATAAATTGTTAACTAGGAAATTAAACATTAAGGTGGGTGTTGAGGGGCCTTAATTATAATCGAAAGTGTAGTGCAAAATTACCTTAAATTAATGTGAATGCGATCTTTTGTTTGGCACCAAAATCAATACACTAGCACATCAAAGTCGCAAGATATACAGACCGGAAATTTTTGCCCATGCCCAAAATTCTTGCCAGTCGCCTCGAGTCCACACTCACATCCCACACATGCACAGCACCAACTCAGGGTCACGCCCACGTCATAGTCGTACACCCAATCGAGCGAGACCACATTTATTTAAATTGTGTTGTTACAGTTGTCACGAAGTTATAGTGTCAGAATGGATTACTCGACCATTATTCTGCAGTTTCCGTCCTTGTACCCCATGTGTCTATCTGATTTAAAAACGTATTCAGAGCGTCAAAAACTTAAAAAAAAAATATCACAAAATGCTGAAAATCATGATGAAAATGTGAACAACTAGCTCCAAAAACTGACTACAATCAAATCTTAATATGAATCAGCTAAATGGGTGTGTCCTCTGCGGTAATGTCGCTCACATTCTGGGAAGTAGAATGATTTATATTTGAAGGTAAACAGTTTTTTTAGAGCTACATAATTAAATGTANTCGCTCACATTCTGGGAAGTAGAATGATTTATATTTGAAGGTAAACAGTTTTTTTAGAGCTACATAATTAAATGTAGGCTATGTAAAATTTACCATAGCGAAATTCAATGCCAATACGTTGCAAATGTAATATTTAATATATCTACAACTCATGATTCTAACAGGCCCCTGATAACAAAACTCTCTGCTGTCCTCGACCAGTTCGACAACCCTTATACAAGTCACATTTTATCTTCACACTACAAAACACAGTGATAAAAAAAAAAAAAGGCCAGGTTTGCAAGCTGACACTAAATTCTTGAATGCTCAGGGAACATCGTATGTATACCTGACCCACAACTCCCAAAGTACTTGAACTTGTACACGCCGTTCATAATACACAAATATGCACATATATAAATTGACAAGGCACCACAAACAAATGCAACACCATTCAGCATACTGCCAAACACACTCACAGGGTAACTTCCAATTCTGTCATACTGAAATAAATGGTACTTATATCTGCATACCTGGCAATAAAAAAAATTCATAACATTTATTGCACTAGACATGATAATGTGCATACAAGCAGCAATTTTTATAAACCCTAAAATTTCAATTTTTAAACTCTCTTTTTTTTCTTCCAAAATTGAAGAAAAGTTGTTAAATTGCCTATTAGAGAAGCATTTTTGGGCTGTGTGTAAGTTGCTGATTCAATTCAGTGTGGGTGCATTTTTATATTCAGTTTACATAATAAAAAGAAATGCTTACATTTATAACCATGCCTCAAGGGTTGGGAAGATCAGAGAAATTGTGGAGAGAAAAAACATATTAATAATGAAAATTCCTGTAAAAAACAAAATTTGTAATCCTACACTTCAAAATGATTTAACTTAAAGTGACCAAAAAAAAATCACTTATTGTAAGGAAAATATTTATCCTAGAACTGTACACAAAGGCATTACCAACTTACAGACAATGCTAAAACATCACAAAAAATAACCAAAATAATATGAAAGCACACAGTGTTTCAACAGCTGTCCAGGTAGGGTTTAGTTAGATAGTATGTTGAAAGCATTTTACAACCTAACTAAGACAGTGCTTTAATTACAGTTTTTTTTTACCATTTATACAAACCTGCAGACTTAACATTGTGACAATCTACTTAATAAAAAATATTTTGTTACATGTTGTTGCTCTTCATTGCTTCTTTTGTCCTGTCCTGCTCGCAAGAGCAAAGCGATGTTTGAAGGTCAGACGAGCGATAATCCAAGAAGTGCTTTGAGGTTTGTAAAGGCAAGCTGCCACGTACTGCCGTTATAAACCTATCGCAACTCTCTCGCTCGTGAACTTCAGTGGATTGAATTACTGCGGTTATCTTTGGAAATAATGTTCTTGTTCATTGCCCTTGCCTCTCTGTTTGACTTGTGGTGCGGGGAACCTTCCAGATCGGTCCACTGAGTCTATTTAAGTTGTGACTGGTCTCCGAGCTGACAGTTTGAGTTTCGAGAGCTTGGAGGAATGCACGACCATATGCAAAATGTATGCAAAGATGACGAGTCAGCAGAACATTGAGAGGCATAATGAGCAACCAGTGGGAGTGAAGTCTGCGGACTGCGAGCATCGGTACAGTGGAAAGTGAGACTGACGGGCGGGACTAATTGAACTGGATGCGTTAGTGATGTACATTTGGAATGATGGCAATAGACATATTGAATGCGTGCAAATAAAATAAAACAACGTATCGTACAAAGACAGAGCAACGACTGATTTTATTTTTAAAAAATCTTAACTGCTAACGACAGACGTAGATGGCAGCACTAGACATATATTGTAGATATCATAACAACTGCACACCCAATTTATCTAAAATTTTATAATGTTTAACAGAACGTAAACTTTTGGTGAACAAATCAGCAGGAATTAAGCCGTAGGCAAATACTTAACATTTACAACATTATTTGCCACACATTCTCTACAGAAATGATATTTTATGTCAATGTGTTTGGTTCTCTTATGAAAAACTGGATTTATAGTTAACTTTAGTGCACTCTGATTGTCATTGAACAGATCAATAGTATACATATTTTGTGTAATTTCACATTGCAAATTTCTTAAATAAACAGCCTCTTTACAAGCTTCTGTTATCGCCATGTACTCGGCCTCACTACTTGACAAAGCAACTGTTTTCTGTTTCTTGGTTTCCCAAGATATTACACAACCAGATAAAGTAAAACAAATTCCAGTATATGACCTCCTGTCAATAACATTTCCTGCCCAATCAGCATCAGCGAATCCTTCTAATATTGAACTACCATTAGCAGAATACTTTAAACCAAAATCTCTAGTACATTTTAAATACCTCAATAACCGCTTAACATATGCACAATGTTCTTTAGAATAACAATTATTGAATTGGCTTAAATACCCAACTGTATATGCTATATCCGGTCTGGTCAAAACCGTTAAATACATAAGACATCCAATTATCTGTTGATAAGGAAAATTACCTACACAATGCTCACTGTTAGATACATTCAACTTAGTCTCCATTGGAGTCCGAACTGGTTTACATTGACTCATATTAAATTTATACAGCAGCTGATCAATATAATCTCTTTGACTTAATGTTATTGTTTGCTGAGATTTATCAACAGTAACATTTACACCTAGACATTTTTTTATTTCTCCTAAATCTTTTATTTTGAACTGATTTGCTAGGACATGCTTCAAATGATTAGTCTCATTAATATCATTTGAGAAAATAAAAAAGTCATCGACAAATAATGTGACTACAGTTTTCAACTGATTTTTCATTTTTGTATACAAACATGGTTCTATTTTAGACTTATTATAACCCATGTTTAACAAACATTCATCTACTTTTTTGTACCAAGCTCTTGAAGACTGTTTCAGCCCATAAATAGCCTTTTTTAATTTAAGCACTTGGCCATTTTCTGTTTTTTCTGAAAAACCTTTTGGTATCTGCATATAAATAGTTTCTTCAAGAGTACCATTCAAAAAAGCAGTTGTAACATCTAGATGCGTAGTTTTAAATCCTAGTTGTACTGACAATGCAAAAAGTAATCTCAACGTTGTATGTCTCACTACCGGAGAAAAAGTTTCTGTAAAGTCCACACCTTCAACTTGCGTAAAACCTTTTGCCACTAAACGCGCACGAAAACGGACTTTATTTTCACTATCATACTTTTTACGAAGCACCCACTTGCACTGTACAACTCTACCGTCTTCTGGAGCATCACTCAACTCCCACGCATCATTGTCTTTGAAACATTGTAACTCTTCTCTCATAGCCGCCTCCCACTGCTCCTTTTCAGGCCCACTTAAAGCGTCGTGCAGAGACAGACCAGCCGCATCATCATATGTTTGACCGTCAACACACAGATTAGAGAACCCATATCTGTCAGGAACCTTCCTTACCCGCTAGGGTAGGCACTTTTGGCTTTCCTGCTCTTCATCCTTCAGTGTGCTATCTGCATCTTCATATTCACTGGGAACATATGACTCATCATCATATCGGAAACCGTCTATAGAACTTTCAGAGTTATTTTGTATAGACTCAGGTTCTTGTTGTTCATCATCAGCAGGTTCCTTACGATCCCCCACTGAATCAACATTCTGAAAATTCTGATCAGCTTGCACCTCGATGAGATTTTCAGATTTTGATTCCTTCTCGATGATGATCACGTCCCTACTGGTTGATACTTTCCTGGTTTCTGGATCATAGACCCGATATCCCTTTACATTATCCGGATATCCTATGAGAATGCATTTAGTTGCCTTCTTGTCCCACTTCTTGCGCTTTTCTTTAGGAACATGGACCATCACAGTGCTACCAAAAATTCTAATATGACTAATATCTGGTTTGGAGCCAGTCCACAACTCATACGGAGTTCTATTATTCAACGTCGCTGCCACAATTCTATTCTGCAGATACACTGCCGTATTGGTGGCTTCACCCCAGAATTCTTTTCCTAAATTGGCATCAAAAAGTAGACACATTGCCTTCTCTACTACTGTATGATTAAATCGTTCGCACAGTCCATTCTGTTCTGGAGTGTATGGATTGCTCTTCTGATGAATCATGCCGGCACTATTCAGGTAATCTTGAAATTCTTTGTTGCAGTACTCGAGCCCGTTGTCACTTCTTAATACTTTGATTGTCCTCTTTGTTTGATTTTCCACTTGAGCTTTGAAAATTTGGAAATACTTCAAAGCCTCATTCTTGTGTTGCAGAAAATAAACAAAAGTCATCCGACTATAATCGTCAACAAACAACAAGAAGTATCTCGAGCCGCCTATGGACACATTCTCCATAGGTCCACAGATGTCTGTATGCACAATATCTAGTAGATTACTGCTGCGCTGGCCAGTGCTCCTAAATGGTAACCGGCACTGTTTCCCTTCACAACATGTAGTACATGAGGACTTGCTTATTTCTACCTTCTCATCAAGGGACATACCCTGCACAGCATTCTTCATTTTATTTAAATAATCTTTATTAACGTGTCCCAATCTGCGATGCCAAGTTGTTCCTGACACAACTGAAGCTGCCAAACATTCTGGTTGTAACAAATTAACTTTGTACACTCCGTTGACCAACACTGCCTCAGCAACCAACTCATTATTCTGGTTGTAAACTGAGCAACCGTCTTCCTTGAAAGATACACTGTTGCCTTTTTCAATTAACTGGCTAACAGATAATAAGTTCGTTGTCAAACTCGGTACACAAAACACGTTCTCCACTACGATGTCATACTCGTGACTGTCGGTCGTAGTTGTGATTTTAACATCGCCGGAACAAATTACTGGTACACTCTGACTGTTTGCAACAACAATTTCCTTTTGTTCATACTTTGCATTCATAACCCAACTTTGATTAGCTGTTAAGTGTACACTTGCGCCTGAGTCGATATGCCACTCGTCGTTGTTGAAACTTCCACTCAGGAATACTGCACTAAAAGATTTGACTGCATTCAAGTACTATTTTTCTGCATTGACGAGGTATGTTCATTATTTGTGCACTGGTTTTTATAATGGCCGGTTTGTTTACATCGATAACATTTTATCTGTTTGGCGAACGGCCCATAACCTAAAATAAAACAACGTATCGTACAAAGACAGAGCAACGACTGATTTTATTTTTAAAAAATCTTAACTGCTAACGACAGACGTAGATGGCAGCACTAGACATATATTGTAGATATCATAACAACCGTAAATAATGAGAGTCAATTAATGACTGCAACAAATATAGAGACATTCATAAGGACTTTAATTAGAATTGAGATAGACATTAAATATTGCACCCACTGAGAATAACAAGAGAAACAAAGAGAGAGATATTTTAATGTTGTAAATAATAGCTGTGTAAATAAATTAAAAATGAAATTTAGTTATTATATTTTAATGAACACCTCCATCCCTCACGAACTCTGATACACCCCTCTGGCATTTTGTAACAATATATAATTATGCTTACCTATGTCCATGCAGAGTGTAACATATTCCATCACAGTGAACAAATAAATGTGTTTCATCAGCAGAGGCAGCCCAAGGTAAAATTTTCATCCAGGTAGGCAAGTACAAACTGCTTTAAGATGCTCCTTTACTTCCTTTCGCGTTACATCTCCTCATCCTTGTCCCCCAGAATTAGTAACTAAGGGGATTTTACCAAGGTACACAAGTGCAAGTATATTCCTGTAGTTGCTTCTTTTTAACAATGCATAGTGTAACAAAATGTACTTGTGTACTTACTCTCTTTCCTAAATAACTTTAAACTTTGCTCTTAAGATTGAGAGAAGGTTGTTATGTTTGATTTTTAGTTTTCTGCTTGTAAGTTTTAGTATTGTCCCAGCTTGTCATGAAAATTACAACACCAAGGATGCACCTGAAGGACCCGCATTGAAGGAATGCATAGAGTAGGGTAGGAAAATTACGTGATTAGTTGTTCAGCTGAGTGGTACAGTGCATGCACCAATAGTGACAGTAATATGAGTGGTATACAAGTGTAGGTCAGGTAACCACTGAGAAGTTGTGGCATTGCATTTCCCTGCAGTTTGTTTCCCCAGGCGAAGTGACCGTGAACATGCCACATTGAAGAACATGACAACCATACAAAAAGTTCAACCTTTGATCGCGTGGGAATTGTGCCCTATCGGGAATGTTGGCTATCTTACCGCAAAATGGATTTTTGCATTGGAAGAAATGTAACCACCGTTAAGCAGATATGGGATCAGTGGGTCAAGGAGGTGCAGGAAGTTGACGACCTCATCGCACCAACAAGCGCAACGACAGNAACCGCATCAAACACTGTCGCTAAGGAGTTCAAGGCATGTGGCACAATATTCTGTGTCCACAAACACGGTGCATCATCGTGACTTGGAGTTATGGTATAGGGTGACATCGGATTCCAGTCCTGCCCACGCCTAGTCCGCATCGCTGGTACGCTGACCAGCAACTGTTACACTGTGGAGGTGTTGGAGCCTGTTGTTGACCCCTATCTTCAGGACCAGTCTGGGGATCCTGTACCAACACAATTCGCAACCACACAGTACATATAATCTGCCAGTTTCTGGATGCACACCGTGCCGCAGTTTCCTTAGCCTACGCATTCGCCAGATTTCTCGCCCACAGGAAATGTGTGGTTCATGGTTAGACGATGACTGGCCTGCCACAGGATACCTGCAGCCACAATGAATGAACTTTAGACACACATTGAAGCGGAATGCCCGGAGGTACCCCAGACGTACATCAAAAGTCTCTCTCTCCATGTCAACGACGCATTGTGTAACAGCAGTTTGGGGCCACACAGTACTGATTTTCCAATGTTCTGTACATCGTGCCGACCTGCAATAATAATCATTTCACCTGTTTATGAAGGGTATTCTATCCAATAAATCTAGCTGTGGTAGTTCATGTCATCCTTGGTGTTGCAACTTTAATGACCAGTAGTGTACTTGATTTTTTTTAGTGTCATTAAATACTTGTAGGGCTACTACATAAATGTTAAAACTGCGTTTTGCAGGCGTACTTTCATATAAAACCTTTAATTGTTGCCTCTGTGCCATTTTCTTGAACTTCATATTCTGCCGACATCAAAGCCCGTTCCACTAGACATTGCTGTAACACTAGATCTTAAGTAGTTCATAATAAGTTTTGATTTTGAGAAGCTGTTTCCTCCAGGTGCAACAGTCATGGGGTACAAGATTTGGATCACCACATTTGGATAGTTCTTACAAATGCCTGGGTAGCATGGGGGTGTAGTTCCATATACAGGTCTATTTGTTTCAGGATTTTTGTAATCAAACCTAAAAAAAAGTGAATATATATTTTTTATTTTTTGTATTATGTTGACGGTCTTCACAGTGGTATTTTGAATGTCATAGAATACTAACAGTTCTAGGTAGATACTGTTTGTTTAACAATTTTTTTTTCAAAGTAAACACAAATGGACAAGCTTCCGTAACATCTATACAGTAAGCCGTAGGTGGCTTGTCTCGCTGATAAAATTACATATGGCATATTGTACGTATTCATCTACATTATTATCAACAGCATCTGTGAGAGAGTGGCTGTGTCAATGCAGCTCAGATCAGCCTCAGTACTTTGCAAGGTGGGCAAATGCTTCCTTGGTGAGCCCAATCTCCTTGATCTTTCACCAATTGAGAATTTTTGGGACACAATTGGATATCAGTTGAAGAATACCCTCCCACCCCCACTAAATGAAGATGAACCATGGACGTGGATCAACACGTGGGCCACGATACCCCAGGACATTATCCGGACACTTGTTGAATTGAAGCAGCGTCGGATTCAGTAACATGTCGCTCAGCATAAAGGTCCCACTACTTAACTGATCATCCTTTATTTAGGCCACTGGAACTTTGTCTATATGTGAAAATTAAATAATTTGTTCTGCACCTGTTTGGCTGTCTATGCATGCAGTTTGGTCTGTTTTTAAGTATTTTCTCTGTCAGGCACAATTATACAAAACTGTAAATGTGTGAAACTTGTTACTGCATAAAATTACACATCTGGTCGGAGAACGCTGTAATGTAGTTTTTCTGCATCATAAGCTACGTTGCGTCTGGAGACTTTGCTACTCGAAACCACCCAGGTGAGGTTGAGTGGTTATGGGAACGAGTTATCAAGGGTAGAGAAATCTGAAACAAATAGAGGCAAAGAAATAAGTGTAACATAAAGTATCCCCGTTAATTTCTTACTAAAGAAAAATTGAAATTCTGCAACATTTGTAATGTATTTTTTCTACCTTAATAAAATTATAAACTCAAAATTTAAATAAAATGTCTGCACATTTCTGTATATGCAGTTTAGGCCTATCTATGAGGCTGATTTACCCTTTTGTTACTTGCTGTTGAAGTGTTTTCATTGCTTTACTGGAACCCAGAGATAACACTCATGTTTAATGTATTTGACTTGCTGATTAATTGTGCCTTTACAGTGTTGCCATGTGAAGTGTTCTTGTTGCACTCAGTTTAGTCCATTTTCATGAAATATATTCTTCCTCTCCGTTCAGGAAAAGAAAAATCTATTGTTGATTTCTCTGTAGGTACTAGTTTACTTTTGTGTAAAGTAACTTAAGCTGTTATTATCATTTTTTTGTTTTAGAATTTTTGGGAGAAGCAACTAGACAAAGATCTCCTGACACTTCTAGTGAACTACCTGTCAGGTGGAAATAATGGCACAGTGACTTTCGACGATTTTGCAAAACTTTATGTGCACCTGACCCGTGGCTCCAGTGGCGAGAAAGCTGATGTGATATTCAACATCCTGAAGAACAATAAAGGGGGTGGTGATGTTTCCAGCAAAGATATAATTGAGGTAGGTTGTACATATTGAAAAGCATGTGCTAAAATGGCTACACACGTTGGAAACCAGATGATGAATTTTTGCACGTGGGAATCTTGCCAGACAATGCCGCATGACTGCAGTTCTTTTAGAGGATCTTCCGTTTCCCTTGCCCTTGCATCCCAGTACTGCTCCATATCCACCTCATATCACCCTCATTGGCTTTCAAGACTTCGTTAATAGCCGCCAAGCTTAAAATGCCTAGTGTTAAGTTAAAAATTGCAAACGATGGTACTCAAAGCATGCTCAAGGTGTCAGACCATGAATTATTAAGACAGTCTTGCCAAAATGTCAGTAGTATTGTGTTAGTTTGGTCAGAGTAAGGCAGTGTCACTACAACTTAGAGGTGAGCTCTGAATTCCATCCATAATTTCTAATCACTGATAACTAAGAGGTATGTGTATATTTTCACCATTTCTTTTTGAGGAAATTCTGTTTTATTTCTATCTATTACTAGTATTATGTCAAGCTTCAGGAAAAAAATTTTTATAAAGTAGGACAAATCAACCATTTTCCATTAAAAACATATTAAAAAATATAGTTTTTACATTTAAAGAAGTTAATTTGTAAAGATGTGGTTTTGTGAGGTAGTAGAATAGTTGAAAAAAGGCTGAATTTTGGTACACATGTACTGTATTACATAGTAGTGTATGAACAGAATATAAAAAACCTTGTATTCATTTTCAAAGTGTAATTTTAATCTGTTGTGAAAAAATAGACTCCTTGCATAAAAATATTTAGATTTGGAAATTTACGTCACCAACCAAAATAAATATTATACAGGACACTCACAGTCTGTTTTGAAATATCCACATAAATTTCTTGTAAACCGTTCACCTGAGAGTGTTCCAACAATATCACCTTTTCTTTTGGGATTTAGGCATGCCGATTAATCAATCATTTGTCTTAACAAATCGTGTACAGGTTAGTGTTGCAAAGTTTCATGCAAAAATAGGGTGGCAATCCCAATTTACTTTATGAGGGAAGATGATAGTGCCAACCACATTTTCGGAGGTGTAAGATCTCAGTTATACAAAACACAATTCACTGATTTGTTACTTAATCAAAAGTGCTTTCTGATATTTGTAATGACATTTCAAAACTCAAATTAATAGCCCGGGGGGATGGGGGGGGGCACATAGCTTCTTTAATAATCTTTTTAAGGGAAAAGTGTTACGTATGTTTACATCCTTAATTTTTGTAAGGAATAACCTGCCAGAGTTTGTTGGTGTTGTTCAAAAGCACTCAGTGTGGATAGGGCTGTGCGACATCTAGAATTTTATGTCGATTGTCGACATCTGTCACATATTGACAAAAGTTTGACATGTCGACCTCGGTATGTCGACTGACATGTTGACAACTTCGACATGTAAACTTTGACATTGNAATTTTTGTAATGAATAACCTGCCGGAGTTTGTTGGTGTTGTTCAAAAGCACTCAGTGTGGATAGGGCTGTGCGACATCTAGAATTTGATGTCGATTGTCGACATTTGTCAAATATTGACAAAAGTTCGAGATGTCTGTCTCGACGGTACCAACTTTGATCTCGACGATGTTGACTTCGACATGTCGACCTCGGTATGTCGACTGACATGTTGACAACTTCAACATGTAAACTTTGACATTGACAATTTATTATTGCCTACGTCTTCACTGCGATGCTGTTATATAGCATTGGTTACAAACTAGCAGCAGCCTTTATGCTAATTTTTGTTAGAATGTCGAAATCTATCTCCATCTGTAATAGCACCAATATTGTAAGCTATATCTAGTTCAACACCTTCAGCAATTATTTCCTCTATGACTGTAGCTGAGTCAACTGATTTAGGTAAATGTTCTTCTTTGAACCTTGGATTGATGACTGTCGCAATCTTCAGCACACTATTGTTTCTGCCAATTTCACTTGGCTTCTTTAAAGCCCATTCTTTAGCTTCCCTCTCACAAAATTTACAGTCTGCTGTCGGTAACATATTTGCCCACAAAGGCCTCTATGATGAGATTTTTAAACTTATTTTTCAATCTGTTTTCGTTGTTGGAAGTATTATCATGCCACGTATTTCTCTAATGTATTGGCAATCTGCGAATGGTCTCACAGGTTTTTTCAGTAGGTATTTCGTCGTTTTCAAGAACGTGATTGACTAGAGGAAGAACAGCACTTGTAGTGACACATGATTCTCCCTCCATGTGGTTGTAAAGTTATTCTGATGGAGAAAGAACTTCAATGACAACTTTCAGAATATCTTCTTCAATTGGGTCTAGGAGGAGATGATGGTGCTTAGCTTTGTACTTATCACGAGTAAACGCAGAACATAACACCGCCTGTTGATTCACTACACTCCTAATCTGAAACAGTGAGAATTGAGTGCCTGATAACTAATTAATATGATGGCTGAATTTCACTGATTTACGTGTGATTCCCACGGAATGTCGAAAATTCCACTGCCATAAGTTACTTGTTCCCACTTATTTCCTTGATTTGCCAGTCGGCAGAAGCTTATCTGTTATTTCACTGATTGATAGCGCTGATTCAAACTTGGAGTGTACGGCTTCAATCAGATGCAGTGTGGACAACCAGCGAGTGGGTGATGCAGAAAGTATGTGAAGCATTTTCTTCCCTTATCGATCTGCCGCTTGACAAAACTCACGTCTAAGTTTGGTTATTTTCGTATTGTGTTACTTCGAATGCGACAAAACTACGTGCATTAAAAATTACCTAATTCACAAATAAAATTACTGTACTTCTTTAATCTGACAGTAGAGGCAGCTGTACAAAGAGCAGCCATTCTTATTCGCATTTATTTCCTATTCTTAGACAAAGGTGGATTCCTTTCTTTGTACCTTTTTTTCACATATTTTATATTGCTCCATGCTCATAAGAGACTGCTAAAAACACGTCTACATGCATGAAGTATTAGCCATTACGCAGGTGACGGTAAAATTAAAAAGAAAAATGAATGCCCGCTACTTTTCCTGTATTTTTAAGAACGTGAATCTTCCATCGAAAATCCGAACACACAAGAGTGTTAACAATCATGTGTGTAATGCAGTCCGTGATAAACTTGCAGCACACACCACGGCCGTGTCTTCCTCTCATCTTACATGACAGTTATTGGTTGCCACCTCTCCTCCTCGCGGCGTGCGCACTTTTCCAATTCGGCATGCTGTTTCATTCATCGTTTGCCCCTGGAAATGTGCAGTATTTTTTAGGAATATTGCAATTCATTGCCTAACTATAGGAAATAGTTTTATGCTGCTGCAGACTTTTTTGTTTCTACTGGCTTACTAAAGTGGGGTGCATAAATGAATCGGGCGTGGGATAATATCTCGTTGGAAGTTCACATGGTATATCAATTGTTTTCCATCACGTCTACATAATTGACTCATCGTTACACTAAACAATTGACGTAATATCAAGGATGTGCACAGCACATGCAGTCCAATGTGGCACTCAGTGCTTTTGATACTGTCTGCCTCTTTGGGACAGAGGCAACGCTCTGTAACCGGCCCTCGTGTTCACTAGCTACAGATGACTGCGTGACACAGACAGCAGGCATGTGATACGTGCGCCATGGAATGCCTACCTCCCAGGTGCGTGGAACTATTTTACTACAACACCTGGCACCTCAATGTTCTCTGTTGCAATGATCCTGTGACATTGTGTGCGCGTGTGCACATGCACAAACACGTCCAAACACAGATACATACACTGGGAGAGAGTCCTATATATATATAATTAGGTTGTACTGCTCAATAAATCACCATCAAATGTTCATAAATCCTGACGGTGCATCAGTTACATGCAATGAGAGGGTGGCCACCCCTGTTATTTTCATTATTATGGAAGGTACAGTGAGAGTTTGCACTTAGGTTGAAGATCCCGATAACACAAAACAGTGTTCTGAGAATTGCAATTTAATTTTACTTTTCTTCCAATATTTCTCAAAAATACAGTATCTTGATTTTTTAAGAGCTCATATGTCCCTTAATATTCAATTTGGGTAGAAAGTGTTCTGTATATTTTCCATTTGATTTTGCATAAGGAATTACCTCACAACATTTATCTGTCTAATTCTGCTCATCCTGTATGTATCTAATCTGTGTTTGTGTGTTTATATACACCACACACACACACATTCACAAAGAAGAGGGGTGAGTGAAAAATTATCTACGCACATCTGTTATATTGCAATGTCTGTTAGCAGTGCTTTCTGTTCGTCAGTGTGTACCTAGAGACGGCAGTGTGGTGTGATTGTTACATCAGTTAATTTGTAACTGTGGTGCAAGAAACAATGGCTGCCCCACATGTGATTCGTACGAAAGAAGAGCAATGTGCAGTGATATGTTTTGTTTTGGTGAAAAGGTGTGCCTGATGCAGATATTTATCAAAGATTGGTTCACAGTTCTGAGAAAGTGTTTTATCATGAAAAAGTGTGTATGAATAGATAGAGAAGTTCACTTAGGTTTCNAATGGCTGCCCCACATGTGATTCGTACGAAAGAAGAGCAATGTGCAGTGATATGTTTTGTTTTGGTGAAAAGGTGTGCCTGATGCAGATATTTATCAAAGATTGGTTCACAGTTCTGAGAAAGTGTTTTATCATGAAAAAGTGTGTATGAATAGATAGAGAAGTTCACTTAGGTTTCACAAGTGTCTGCCACAAAGAAGAAACCTGACTCCCATCTACATCCACGACTGATGACAACATTGAGTACGCACATGAAATTAATTTTTTGGATAGACGAGTGACAGTGGATTGTTCAGAAAAATCATTTGCAAATCACCATGGCTCTGCCTATGAAATCATTCATGACTAGACATGGATTTCAAAAAGTTTATGCGAGTTAAGCACAGAAAAACATAGCATAAATAAAATTGTTTGAGCATCTGCAAACATAATTTAGACCAGTACTCTGAGGAAGGTGAAGGTTTCATATCAAGTATCATTACTGATGATGAGCCGTGGATCCATTGGTACAAGCCTGCGAGTGAACAGCAGAGTATGTTATGGAAACATCTGCAATTGCTAATTGCATAAAAGTTCAAGTCATCCGTCAGCTGGAAAATGGATGCTTACAGTTTTCTGGGATCCCAAGGGTCATTATTAGAACTTGATCAGGAGCAAGTTTCAGCAGTCAACAGTGGTCATTGCAGTTAGATGCTTACTAATGAGCTAAGGCCTACTTCCTGATAAAATGCAGATAACTGTAATACAATGTACGTCTGCACACCTGTGACCACACTTTCGACACATTGGAAAATTTTGTTTTGGTGTGTCAAGCTTTATGTGATTAACATTTGTAAAGTTTCTTATCCGTCAAATTTTTTTTTTAGAAAGATTAGATGCCTTTTTAATTAAATTATATTACTGTATTGTCATTTTAAAACATAAGAATATTTGTCTGTTAGTTGCATAGAGATGTTAAATGTAGTTTAATTTATTTTATATAGCAATATGTTATAGCTGATAAGCCTTCTGATATGAGAGTAACTGTAGCATATTTTGTTCTCCTTGTACATTTTATGGTCGTTGTAGACCATTTTTGGTTTGTTCGGCTATCCTTTCATCGCAGCACGACGTAAGTTTTAAGGTTCCGAGAATTGAGTTTTGGAAATGCTGCGCCGTCATAAATTTTAGATTAGTAACGCAGAAAGATATGTTAGTTAGGCTTGTGAAAGCGTGGGNGAAAGATATGTTAGTTAGGCTTGTGAAAGCGTGGGCACGTATGGAAGAGGCCCTCAAAAGCAAAAATACGTAGATTTTTTAATGTTTCTACGGCTAGCTTCAGCGGAAATGGCAGCATCATGGCAAAGGGACGCCATCCATCTCCGTGGTCCAACTTGACACTTGAGATGTACATTGGCCTAAATCTCATAATGTCAAACATGTGAACTTGTGATTCAATAAATGTAAGTTTGGAGATTCTTACACATTTGTACGAAAATTGAGACCATCTTCCTATCGTAACCGCTACCCAGTGGAAACTGAGGTATCATGCCTTTGCTAGCCAAATTTGAAATTAGAAATTTAGTGTTTTAGTTTTGCCATCTTGGACTAAAGCGTATTTAATTTGGTTTTTACGATGCCCAGATCAAATTAGTTGGTTTTAATGGAGAGAACCTTCCCCAGTAATTACGTGTTATACAAGGTGGATCACTTCATTGAGGGCCAAATCATTTTTTTTACTCACACTAATATTTCCTTGTGCTTTCGTAGTAAATGTGTTTAAATGTTTGTTTTTTTTTCTCTGTTTTGTGTGTTTTGATGAAGTGTATGTTCTCGGCGATATACTCATAGCATTTAACGCCACGCAGACATACGTCACGTCATGTTACTTCAGTGTGTATCCAGAGAAGAGGGAGAACACACAGCATCCTCCCTATAGTCCTAATCTTGTCTGAACTGACTTTCACCCGTTTGGTCTTCTGAAAATAGTCCTACAAGGAAATTATTTGCAAAAATTATGTCTTTATCTTTTTTCACGTGTTGATTAAAATAAATTTCACATTCACAGACCAAGTAAGTTGGCACAGTGGTAAAACTTTGGACTCACATTTGAGATGATCTCGGTTCAGTATAGTTTAACTATCCTGACATCGGTTTTCCATTGTTTCCCAAATTCATTCCAGGTGAATGCTTTGTTCCTTACCACAGGCCATGTACCTACCTACCTACCTACACCTACCTACCTACACCTATCTACCTACACCTACCTACCTACCTACCTACACCCCNCTACCTACCTACCTGCCTACCTCAGAGTGGCTGTATAGTCAGTTTGATTCTGTGATCAAAGTTATGGAGAGAGATATCGAGATAGTCAGTTCGTTAACTGCCTCCTTGTTGATAACCCTCAAGTCACCTTGAGACTTAAAAAAGCTCTGACTTTCTTTTAATTCATGACATGCTTTATCATTTGCACTTTGACCGTGTTCAGCAGAAAATAACAGATATTGTTTAAAGCAGATTGAGCCCCTCTATCTTGCCTTAACAGTTGCCGTAATCCCAGTTTTAGAGTTTGTATCTACATTTTTGCCATGTTTTAAATGCCTAGTAGGTGTCCATAAATTGTTCAAAATCAGATTAAGCTAGGTTAGGGAAATAAATTTTCTTTCTCGTGATGATGTCAATTTATGATAATTATCATTCGTCATGTTTACCGTTTGTCAGTCTGCTTTCAACTGAAATCAATGCTGTAGAACTTTTCTAATTTTTGAAAGTGTTACATTACAGAAGAATATATAAAGGTTGTTCACAATAAAGTAAGCACTTTTAAGGCTCTTAGTTGTTAATTTTTCCTGTCAGCCATTATACTTCCAGCACTTTTTCAAATAAATATTGCCATATAAGTAATAAACACACTGTGTATTGTTATGCGCTCGCTGCTTTGTTCCGCATCAGCGATTGGAAGTGGACAGAGCAGTTATATCGTGGCTGCGGCAAATCAATAGAATGTTTTGAATGACAAGCGAGCGATAGCCAGGAACTACATAACTGTTACATAAAGCTTGCCGACATGATAATCCTTTTTGCGGCGCGCACTGCTGACTTTGGTTGTATTTGAGTTTCTGTATTTATCTGAAGAATTTTCTAGTGGTTTGCCTTCNTCCTTTTTGCGGCGCGCACTGCTGACTTTGGTTGTATTTGAGTTTCTGTATTTATCTGAAGAATTTTCTAGTGGTTTGCCTTCCTAGTTTTTCTAAGCGTGACTCGGGGTGCGTTGAACTTTACAGGTCAAGGCCAGCTGAGTATGAATAGTGTGATGGGCCCCCTGGCTGGGTGTTGTTGAATGGATGAGTAGCCGAGTTTCAGCGAGTGAAGTGACCAGCGGAAGGGAAATCTGCGACTATGAGGACCAAGCAGTGAAGAGTGCTGCTGGCAGGTTGGACTATTGGACTTTGTACTAGATGTGTGAGTGAAAGACATTACAGATGATGGCAACAGACAGACTGAACATGTATTAATGATGAGTATAAGTTATTGACTTTAACGAAACAGCGACATAAAGAAGGACTTTAATTAGAGTTGAAAATAGACATTATAATATTGTGCTCACTGAGAAAGAAAAAGAGTAAGAGTGGAGATAGATAATTGAATGCTGTAAATAAATTAGAAATAAAATTTAGTTATTATACACCCCTCAGGCATCTTGTAACAATATATATGTCACCGGACTCGAAAGTTGTCTGAGGCTACAATGAAATACATTTATTGACTATTATTCCAAATGTGATGGCTTCAAAAAGTGCTCACTTTACCATGTATAGCTTATATTTATATATGATTTTGTAATTATATAGTATAAAATTATTTCTCAGCTTTCATGTTGGAGTGAAATGTGACCTTAGGCAGTGATGCAATAGTTTTTAAACACCCCAGTAGAAGGTGTACGTAGTTACTTGTTCTTTCTTATTATTTCAGTATTGAAGATCGTCCAGAGTGAAAGTATTGTAATATATATTGTCTTGTAACTACTTTATTTTAACGAATAGCAAATGCTGTATCAGAAACCTCGAAACACATTCACATGTCTAATGAAGTGATTGTATGGAAATTAATTATAAATATTTTGGAACATACACATGTGGGTTTGGGACATTTTCATAGTGGTTGTTAAAGGTTTAAAGTTACATATTCTATAGATCTATGATGTTGATGTTAATTTGTAGTTGTTTCAATATATTCTTTGTATAGTTAAAGAGGGAAGGCATTTTATACACTCATAAACATTTGCATTGAATATTAACTTTTTACATGGATTAAACATATTGTACATTGTCCATACGGCACAAGTTAAAATAGCACGTTTGACAGACGTACGGAAGTAACTTGCCTCTTGCTTTCCTTCAGAAGCCTTCTTAGAATGCTGTAACACAGTGCACGACTTGCAAGTACGGGAAGGCCATCTGTCAGCCATTGTTTCAGATTCTTGCGTAAGAAGACTCTGAAGTGTTTTGCTACATTGTAATGCAAATTGACTTGTCAGTTGTGGCTGGTGAACTGATCCAACTGCCGACGACGTCTTGGCAGCGCAAATGGCCGGGAGTATTGCTAGGCNCCCAGTTCTATGTTGACTATTTCAGGGACAACAAGACAGGAATCTACAAACATTAAAGTCCTACCACATGGGCATGGTTTTCCCAAAATTTTTTTAAAAATAAAGCCAGTATAAAAATAGTAATGAAAAAGCTCTAAATTCAAAATGTTGGTGATAAATAGATTGTTGGCTGCTTTGTTTTAACTAAAGTTGCTTCTAATTATATTTCCTCTGGAATTGATTACGTTGGTATTCTGTAGTTTGGTAGTTGTATTATAAACTCCAATAATTTTTTTTTTTTTTTTAACCAAAGCTATAATTGCATTGTCATCACATCTGAACATCATATTCTTTCACTGTGTGACTATCATTAATTGTTTTTAAAAATTGACGAAAGCTCCGCTATATTGTGGGCGGCAACTGAAAATCTGCAGGTGACATAGAAGTAGATGAGCTGCAGTGTTTTTTGTTTTTACACATTTGTAGTTATAATTCTCTATATCCATTCGTCACTTAAGTTTAATTTTTTTGTGTTTGGATAGTACTACTATTATTTATACAGTCGGGACCCAATTTTACGAGGTCTTGCAGTTGCTGATAATGGCCTTGTGTAAAATTGTAGCAGACCTATTTTAACCCCTAAAAACTCATAAATTGCATTAGAAGTGAGTTTTTCACATTAAGGTGGTTTTTAATTGTCTCTATTGCAAAAATAACAGTTTATAAAACGAAAAATTTATTTATTTCAATAGACAGACGTCTTCTGATTAAAAGTATAATCCAGAACTGTATATACGACATCCCCTTGTCCTAAAATAAAAATGTAAACACCAGGTGCAGAGTCACTGTTGCGAGTGCAAAAGTAGTTTTCAGTGCCCTGTTGTGAAAAAATCAAACAATTTATTAATAAAACATGAATAAAAATGTACCCCAGAACAGTATATACAACCTCCCCTTGTCCCAAAAATATCCTTACGTCTTTAGAACAAAATAATACCGCAGGAAGTTATGTACGACCACTCGTTAATGCTAAAAGTTAAGTTTAAACAAAGTGCACCATAATTTTCCGCAATTGCAAATTCCGTTTTCAGTTGCTTCTCCTGAGAAAATCAGCAGCTTTATTACAAATAGATTAATTAGTTTAAATATTCAGACATCTTTAGAATGAAGTGATAACCCAGCAAGATACATATAACCTCTCGTTGACACCAAAACATAAATTTAAACATTTCTCCGTAACTTTTGGTAAGCATGAAATCCATTTTCAATTGCATCTTGTGGGAAAATAAGAGGTTTTACTGAAAATAAGTAAATTAATTGTAGTATTCAACATCTTCAGAATAAAATTATAACTTAGAAGAATACATACGACTTCCCATCAATGCCAAAAATAATTTTAAACACAATGTGCAAAACTTTTCAGTAGGAAACAAAGTCCATCATACTGGAAAATTCAGCTTGGCGTTCTGGGGTATCGTCGTTTTATCTGACCCAGTTTGACACCCATACATTTAAGATGTGCACAATTGAAAATGGTGAGGGAAGGGATTTTACAAACATTGTAGTCTGTATTTTCTGTTTCGTAAATTGTAAGCACACCGCACACACAAATGCACATACATGCATGTTTATTGTGCATGAAAGGGTTATCAATAAGTAAGCACAAGATAGAAATCCAAAAACATTAATAAAGTCGTAATCCAATAAACACTGCCTAAGTGGGCTATCAACAATCAGTGCAGTCCCAAATGCAATACAAACTCAAAACCCAAAAATGAGAAGCTAACATCAAACTTATAACAGCAATATCACAAAACATCCAGAAGTCAAACACTGTGTACAATACTGTATTTACCATATTATAAGCCAACCTTTTTTTTACCAATTTCGATCATCCAAAATTACCCCTTAGCTTAGAATCAGGACTGGCGATTGTGCACAGTTCCAACCAATGCTCCGCCAGGTCTGACCTCTAACAAGGTCACAGCAGGCACGGAGATGGATTACGTGACAGTAGTCCGCTACGGCAGTTGAGCACTTCGTTTCCAGCTCTATCCCAGACTGCAGAAATTTTATCAAGATTATTGTCACTCTAAATAATTTTATCACCCACAAATTTCAAAGCAAATGGTTTTGTCTGAAAATGCAAAACAATCAATGTGAATCAAATATTTACTTTTTGTAAAGACATTTTCTTTTTCATGCTATTGCAAATTTTTCATTCATCTGTAACAAAACTCATGGCATACTCTTGCAGTATGATTAGTTTTTGAATATTAATATCTGCACTGCGCTTTCGATCACAAAGCAAGTAACGTAACTTCTGACGGACAGGTTTACGAGGTACGAGCATGTAACGTGTGCTACATTGGCACAACTCTGACAGATTAAATACATTTTTAATGTCTACCTTGGAACTGCGTGCAAAGCATAAACATTGTCGTCATTGAATGATTGTGGTATGTATTGATTGTAAATAGTACATTTATTTTTGTTCAAAGTTTCAATATTTAAATTTATTGGTCAAAATTATAACTTTTAATGCATTGATACTTAATTTGATGGTTTACGTAACCGCTTCTACAGCGGATGAGCTGAACTGCTTTTATCTCTTTGTTGCACACTTCACCTCCCTGACAACGCAGTGTACTTTTAATTCACACTCCTCTCCTGTCACGTCCTGTCAGTCACATTGTTTCACCCCCTCCCACCCCCTTAACTTATGCTGATGTCCCCTTTGCCCTCTTATGTGTTTCTGTGAACACACTACCCGATTAATAACCTCTCCGTATGCTCTATGCTGATAGAGCATGCCGGACTTTCAAAACTTAGCCTGCATTCAGTATCATATTATTTTCTTTTTCAGAGGATCTAAAAGTTTGGGTCAGCTTGCATTCAGTGTCGGCTTGGTAACTAACATGGCAAAGCAATCACAAGACTATAAGTTGTTTTTTTTTTGCATGGTTTTTGAGTATGACTTCGTAAAATTGCTTCCCTCGTTAAGTCAGGTTCTTGTAAAATAAGGGGGTCTCAACTATATACAGGATGTTTCAGAATCAAAAATGTAGTGATGAGACATACAATTGAAGAGAAGCAAAATAGGTCCAGTAAACATGTGTCGAAAAATTAACCGTTTACGAGATAATGTCTGTTTAGTGCTGGTTGGGGGGTCCGCTAAAGACTAAGTACGAATGTCAACATAAACAATGATACTTTGGTTTAATGTATCGGTCACGAGACAGTACAAGTCATAATTGTCGCTTTAGCACCACAGAAATGTGATTGAACATACACAAAAGCAACAGTTTGGGTTGAACAACAGCGACGTCTGTGGATACACGAGGTATAGTATGAACATGTTAACTGAAGACCTTTTACTGTAGGTGTTCAAAATGTAACCATGCACTTGAATGCATCTGTCTAGTCGTCTCCGCAAAGACCTGCAAATGCGCTCGAGCAATCCAGGGTCATTCTTTATTTGCTGGAAAGCCTGTACAATCCGATGCTTCAGTTTTTCAGGTGTGGCAATGTCAGCTGTATTGTAAACTAGGCTTTTGGCATAACCCCATACACAAAAATCAAACGGATTTAAATCCGGTTATCTAGGAGGCCACGGTACAGGTCCGCGTCTACCTATCCACTGGCCACCATAGCGTCTGTTTAGATGTCGTCTTACTACACATAGAAGGAAATGTGCTTGTGCACCATTGTGCATAAACCACACCTACTGGCGTTGCTGCAAAGGCACATCGTCAAGCAACGTTGGAAGATCGTCCCGCATAAAGCGCAAGTACCGTTCTCTGTTTAGCCACTGTGATAGAAAATGTGGTCCAATTAGACAGTCACAGAGTATTCCTACCCAGACATTGAACGAGAACGTTTGTTGATGTAGTGCTTATTTCACTGCATTAGGATTGACTGTGACAATTGTGAAAATTAAAAGTACTGTCACGGGTAAACCCAGCTTCGTCTGTAAACAGCACATTGTTTTAAAACTATGGGTCTAGGGCCTGCTGGTGTTGTATCTGCTGGCAGGAATTCAATTTGGGAAGGAAGTCTGTGTTCTTGAGACCTTGCACATGTTGGATATGGTATGGGTACAGTAACTGGCGATGTAAGATCCGCCATACACTGCTTGCACTTATTCCCTCTTGCATAGCCACCCTCCCAGTCGAAGTTCCTGGGTTTACATCTACACGTTCTAACACACGCTCTTTTACATCAGGAGCTATGGGGCTCTGTCTACCTGGTCGTTGGTGGTGTGTGAAGGACCCATTTTCTCTAAAGCGTTGATGGTTCCTGATGATTGTGCGCCTGTTGGGATGCCGATGGTTCCTGATGATTGTGCGCCTGTTGGGATGCCTTCTGTGAGGAAACGCTTCTGCATACAGCCGCGCAGCCTCCAATGTGTTGCCGTTGGCTTTGCCGTACATGTAGTGAATATCTGCTTACTCTACATTGCTGTAATCATGGTCCATGTTTACAACAGTACAAGTAAATCACGCATCTATACGTACTGTTTCACTAACCTTTCATGCACAATGTACATAGCCATCATGTTCACGAAACACTGCTAGTGTGTTGTTTAGTATTAAGGCTCACGCAATGCGAAAGGGGCTGGATAGCAGATGAAGGAGCAGGCGGTATAGTACGGGGCATGTCTGTTGCCACTGTAAACAAAACATTGCAGCGTTACATTATCCAGGCGCTCTTGAGTTCACTGATGGCCCAACCAGCCACAAATGCCATTATCTCTTAAATTGTTAATTTCTGGACTCATGTTTACCGGACCTTTTTTGCTTCTCTTCATTTGTACGTCTCATCCCTACATTTTTGACCATCACTTCTGAAACAGCCTGTACATGTGTGTGTATGTGTATATATGTATATACACACACACACACACACACACAGGCAAATGGGTTTCTTTGTAAAAAAGTTCTGTATGCAATACAGTATGCATGTTGAAAATGAGTAAGAGTTGGGTACCGGTTTTCTCATATGACTTGTTAGCAGAATGTGTTCAATTTCACAAACATTTAATCTTTAATGATTTAACTTATCCTGTATATGTAGGTTTTGCCACACATTCTGAAGGTAAAAAGTAAAAAATAAACAGACGCACAGTTAATGAATTAAGAGCCTAAATATTCTTGTTCTTTGAATGTGTGATACTTAACTTTTTTTTTTCTGCAAGTATAGGTGCATATTTAAATAAATCACTGCAGGTTTTATTATCATCTAAAAAAACTCATGTTCCAGTAAATTAATTGAACTTCTATTTCGTTCAACTTCCCATTTAATGTTCATGACAAAGTTTTGTACTTGGAAATAGCATATATTATATTTTTTTTCTTTTGGGGTGGTGAACAAAACAAATGTAGCCAAATTATTAGAAGGTATACAATGTGTTTTAAAACGAGTGCCCATTTCTTCAAATGATACTACAATCATTATCAAATTTTGTAATTGAATCATTTTTCGTAGGTTGTGCAATAAATCTTCAAAATAAAAAAAAACATTTAGTGCACTGCAAGAGACGAGAACAGTATGCGGAACAAAATGTGCAAATACAGAACTTTTCTACGGAAAAGAGTACATCTGGCAACCTCGTGTGTGTATATAGTGTGTTCGGAAACTCAGTGCCCAAACTCCAGACATAGTTTCTGTGGACCAATAGTAACACAAAAGATCACACACTAATATCCAGAAACGTATGTTTATATGAAGTAATTGTTTTCAAAGTTGCAGAGTATAACACCTGCAGAACAAGGTGGTGCGATCATGCACTTAGGACAAGTTGCATAGGTCATAGACGCGCGACACTAAATTACTACATACGCATCATCGCTAGCCTACTTCCTATGCAACTTACACGCATGATCACACCGCCTTGTTCTCTAGGTGTTGTACATCACAACTTTGAACACAATTATTTTATATAAAATTATGTTTCCGAATATAAGTGTGTAGTGATTTTGTGTTACTATTGGTCCAAAGAAACTATATCTGGAGTGTGGGCACTGAGTTCCTGAACATTTTGTAGAGCTGGTTTGCACAGACCTGTTTAAATCCTTTAGTCTAGCAAAGAGTCTTATTTTCAACCTTCAGGATTAACAAAAATTTCATTGTTCCAGTATGTTCACAGCGTTGTTTCAACGTTCTTCAAAATTGAAGAGACCATCCAGGCAAAGGAATTTGTGAGCTGGACAACAGTCAAGTGCACCCTCACTGACGAGGAGGTGCACAGGCTCGCCTGCGTGTGGTGCCAGAAGCTGGCCGACAAGTCGAGCCCAATCAGCCGAAACGACTTGGAGGCATGGCTGTCGAGAAGCAGCGAGTTTTGCAATGTCCAGACGCACGTGGTCTTCCATCTCTACCGGTTCAGTGAGGAAAGGACTGAGACGTTGATTCCAGAGTGCAAGGATCTTGCGCAGATGAAGAAGTTCCCGTCGATGCTCGACCTGTCACACATGCTGTTTCTCAACATGGCTCTTCCCATGAAGCTGCAGACAGAGTGGAGGTTCCTGTTCTCCACTGCAGTGCACGGAGAGAGCTTCTCCAAAATGATTGGTCACGTCATTGGCCAAGGCCCGACACTCATCATCGTTAAAGATACTGGGGGCCATATTTTTGGAGGGTTCGCCTCGGATAGCTGGAAGATTGGGCCTAACTTTCTTGGTAATGAAAATTAACACATTTTTTAAAGCATGTTGTGATATTGTTACAAAAATACTATAAAATTTAAGTGTTTATACAGTATAAATTTTAATGAGTAAATTAGTGACTTTTCTGATGTAGTACCTGAATAATTTCCACTCATGCCTTACAGGAATGTCGCAACTAACCGTATTTACTATATTTTTAGAGAACACCATGCATCTTTGTGTGCGATGCACATCCCAAATTTTAAAAACTGCTATGAAGGAANGTCGCAACTAACCGTATTTACTATATTTTTAGAGAACACCATGCATCTTTGTGTGCGATGCACATCCCAAATTTTAGAAACTGCTATGAAGGAAAAAAAAAATTTCAGATATGTCAGATGTACATATAAAAAAGACAAAACTTAAAATTTTAATGAAAAATTTTTTTTATTATTTTACTTTAGACTTCATAGTCTTTTTTCTCCTCATTCTCTTATGTGGCAAGTTTAGCTAGATAGGATATTTTGCACTCTTAATATGTGCAAAAAAAATGTGGGAAAACTATTTATTTGCTTTGTCTTCCTGTTCTTCCAGTCTTGTATGTCAAGTCGCAGAATAATTTCTCTCTCCTGCATGACTAATAATGTTTCGTTGGCCCAGAGGAAATGATGCGTTGGTAAAGCTTAAAGTCTAAAAATATGAAGCTGCATAGACACGTTAGAAACTACTCACAATAGGACTACTGTCAGCACCAAAGTGAGTAATGCGCGTGTTTGGAATTGCTGGCATAACTATGATCAAAGGTGATGTGTATCATACATTTTTGAGTAGGACTCACTTCTGTGTTGGGGAAGGGAAAGCTGCCTATATAACTTGCAAAACTAGAGTATCACTGTTATATTGATTACAGTTCCTTTTAAAATCTTCAACATATTGATTGAAATATCTTCTATGATGGTCCACTTGCTTATTGAATTTAACATATGAGAAATAGGTTTTGAAACCTCTGCTACTATTTGGTGTGATTTGTTGCAACCATCTTTATTCTGTTAAAAAGTGTTCATGGCGGTCATAATGGCCAAAATTTTTGTCATGTGGCTAAGAAGTTTACTGGTGATGACATGAGATCAATTTATGGTATGATTCAGAAATTGGACACAGTGTGGCGTCAAAGTGGTCTGTATGCTTAACTGAACAACATAAAACCAGATGTATACAATTTTCTTGTCCTACGTGTATAATGTTGGTATTATGGGTACAGAAAAAGTTATATGATAATGTTGCAGGTGACAGCACTTGTTTCCTCTTCAGTCTAAAGCCTTGCATGATGGTTTACGAAACAACCGGATACAACAACCATTATCAGTATCTGAACATCCAACAGCAGACAATGCCAAATGGATTGGTGAGTTTCATTTGTTTTATTTGTAGCCATTCAATATAGTCATGCTAATAAGCTTACCTCATGACACCTTAGTGGTCACTTTTACATAGGAAGGTATAAATTTAGGCATATTATACATTTTTTATGTTTAAATGTTTAATTTTTAACTGTTAGCTATATTATAATTATGCTTCTATGTTCTGTTAACACTGCCTTCCACAATTTTAACCAATTTGTTATAAATATTTTAATATTGAAAATGTATTGTTTTTGTATTCAGCNTTTTTTTTTTTCTCTATCTCTTTAAATATATTTAGTCATGTAAGTTGTGAAATTCCTTTACGACATGAAGGTACGATATTGCAAGTATGCGTGGTCTGGCTCAGAGTTGTTTCATTCTGGGAAAAATTACGCAACATAACTTTTGCATGCTGGTCAGTGCTAATACTGGTTTCTACTAGCTTGTATACAGGATGTATCTAAATTACACCGACAAACTTTGGCTGCAGGTTAATCACAAAGAAAGAAGTTAAAAACATGTATATGACCTATGGTCTAAAGTAAATCGTGAGGGTGGTACACATCTTCAAAGTTACAAACATTGAGCAAATTTTTTAAGACTGAACTCCGAGTGTGCATAATTTGTAAGGTTAACTGTAGCTTGCGGATTAATAATTTATTTTTTAAATCTCAAGTTTGCAACAGGGAAATTAAGTCAAAAAAAGGGTAGTAACCATGATTATTTCCTTGACAAAATTTGATGACAGCGACAGACAGGTGTTGTGTTTACAGATCTTTGTTCCATTACACATTATCGAGACACTCAGTGTTCCATCTTGAATATTTTCTGTAATATTTGTAATAAACAAGTGCTTCAGGTCCAATTTCTTAGATGTGTACACTGTCCTTATTATTCAATCCACACCATTTGTTGCGTATATGTTTTCGCCATATATTTCTTGATTAACGTGTTGCCGAAGTTTGTCTGTCTAATTGAGGTACATCCTCCACATATCTTCTTGTCTGCAGGGAATGGGTGGTCAGTTCAACTACTTTGGCCTGTGGCTGGATGCAGAGTTTGGCTCTGGCCATTGCAGCGAGACATGCACAACCTACAAAAACTGTCCCATGCTGTCCGCCAATAAGAATTTCACTGTAAGCCACGTGGAAGTGTGGGCAGTGGGCCCCAAACCAAAGTCTGAAGATGAGGACGATGAAGAAGGTGAAGGGGGGGTGAGTTGAGGCTTTGAGCTGAATACTAGTTATTCACGTATTTGCTATTTTGATGTGTTCAGTGGCGTAACAACTGGGGGGGGGGGGCATGGTATACATTCCTTAAATTTAGTAAATGTGTCCAAATTAGAGTACATTGGCAACCAAACTGATAAGTTTATACATTGTATACATTCTCTAATGAATTGTTGTAATGTATTTGCAGTATAATCATTTATTCTTCTTTGCTTCTGGGTTAGACTGTTCACGGTTACTTCACACTTTTCTGAAGCCCTGCTAAAATTCTACTTTTGGTTACCGATTACGTATCCTTCCACTACATGTAAACATAAACACTGCCATGTTACTACAATATTTTAACTGTGAACTATTCCTTACTAGCCGTGTCAACACATCAGTGCTCTCACTGTTTTTAATTTGTATTTAACACAAAATAAATATTACAAATTATAGAACATACTAAGTTAAAGTTTCATTTATTCAAGAATACAGTACTTTAAATTTAATCACGTTGTTATATATTTGTGGTGTACAAGTTATTGAAAAAAACAGGTTGACATATTACGCCTAGTGTGATTTTTCAAAGGTTCCTTTCAAAACATCCTATGAAACCGTGAATGGACTATATGCAGCATGCAGTTTAAGTTTTGTTTGCACCAAAATGAAATTTATAAATGAGCTAATCTGTCTTAAAAGGTGCACCTAAAGACTCGCCCCTCCTAAATCTGCAACGTTTCGCTACTGGGTGTGTTACTAAATACATTCTCCATAACCAATGTGGAGACACGCCCATGTTTGCAATCAAGGCTTCCACACATGGTTTGTGGGTTTGTATCAAAGCTAAAAAAATTTCCCAGAAATATAGTATATTAGAATTTTTTTTTTTTTTTTAGCAATTGTAGTAAAATAACTTTGCAGCTAGCTGTGGAATTTGGAGTACATACCATTATTAAGTATGGAGGGTGCACCTTAGGACAGAATTGACACCATAGAGGTGATGGGTCTTATAAGTGGCGCCTTGTAGGTGCCCATTGGTCAATGCAGCAACAGAATGCAGAGACAATGCCGGAAGGAATTGGAATTCTGTGGAAATGCCAGTCTGTCATTAGCACCAACTGCCACATTTCCCCACATGTAAAAATACAGTATGACCCTGGTAGAAAAAAAATTAACCATGATTGCCGACGTGTGAGGCAGACAGTCTAACCACTCAAGCACATCATGATCCCCCGTTTAACAAATAACTGTTTATTTGTAAGCATGGGCAAATCCCAATTTTCCACAAAAACAGTACAGTTTTTCAACACTAAAATCTATTATTATAAAACTTTATTCCATTTTTTATACTTGTAATTCCCTCTTTTAGGCTGAACTTGTATTATGTTTACTCTCACCAGAACAAGGTTTTTCATTTAAAATGTTTTTGTATGCTCTAACTAAGGATTGCGCATGTAAAATTCTTACCACCAAAATTTTAGTTGCATTGTTTTCAAACCAGAAATCATTGTCCATTTTACCTGAATCCAAGACAACTTTGAATGTAAATGACTTTTCGGTTATTACTACACAGTTTCAGGGAATAACTTTATTAATTTGTTGTTCCATTTTAATTGGAGCCTATCCATGTTACCAAATTGTATTATTTTGTTTAGGAATTTATTTAATTCTCAATGAAATTCTGCACAGTCAATTTTTTATTTCAGTCTAAGAAAAGCATCCTTGATGTCGACCTTGGGGCCAAAGCTTTGCTTGAATTGGTTGGTAAATCGCAGCACAGTGAAGGAATCAGAGAAATAGATGCGGAAGAAGATTAAGTAAACCTATTTGATTAGTCAATAGCACATGGCAGGTACAGTGTGGCAACTGTTGAAGCAAAGGTTATGCAACCAGGAAACTTGTGTAAAAATATTTTATATAATAATTGTATCGAAAAATTGGCACTGCAGTTGGCAAAAATGTGTAACGATAGATAGAGCTTCTTTAGGACCAATATTTTGTATTAAGGTTTGTGTTTTCTAAAATTTAGGCATTTATGGAATCTTGATTTTGTGTTTTGTCATTGATGACATTGTAAAGTTGGCATTCTTGTATTTTGTAAAAAAAAAAATATCAGTAGTTAGTATTTATACAATTAGGTTATTCTCTTATCATTCCTTGTCTGCAAAAAAATTATTATTTGCATGTTTGTCAATTATAGTGCCAAATATTAATCTTGATCACTGATTATGTGCTCAAATACAAGTTTCTATAAATGCCTTCAAAGATAAATATCATTCACAGTAATAAAGATTGTATATGAAATATATGTCTGTTAACATGGTTGTCTCATACCTAACATTATCTGTGCTTTAACACAATGGTTTTGTATTTTTTTTATAAAATGTTTAATACATTCTACAGTCTGTGTGCACAATTTCTGTGATAGTTATTTAAAAAATAGTACTGTACATTGCTGGTCGTGATTAACAGTCATTTCTGTATTAGGAGGAACAGATACAACACACACTTTTTTACTGTGAGAACAGCTGTTTAATGTGTATGTGTAT
>NQII01000668.1:228604-276547 GCA_002778355.1 Clitarchus hookeri
TTTTTTTTTTTTTTTTTTTCTGCAAGTTTGTGCATTGATTGGACTAAATGAACTTAGTTGAGGGTGTTTAAGGGTAAGCCCTAAACACTTGTTTGTACTGTTTGCACTTATGGCTTTGGTCAACTTGAGGCCGGATTAATGTGGATTTGTAAATCAGTTGTTTTTTTTATATAAACTTGTTTCTGCAACATTGCACAGTCCATATCTGACATAGTTTCATGTTTTATCTGTTTCAGAATATTTACAAAGGCCAAAGCAAAATGTACATTAAATTTTATATGTATCTGGCATAGCACCATGATACATGAAAAATTGAAACTATTTTGATGTAGAAAAATATTGGGGAATATTTGGCTGGATTGAGTGTTCCGCATTGTAACAAAACTACAACTGTGTATTTTGGGTTTAATTAAAATTGTTATTTGATAATGTTCATTTGTTTCATGTTCTGTTCAAGACCTGAGGTGTTCAGATTAAATCTGGAGAGGCAAACAATGGAAAAACTTGATTTACGAAAACTATACTGTGTGTCCCAAGTAATAACAAAGTAATTACTTAATTACTAGCTTTGGAGTTGCATTACTCTGGTTCTCGACCATCAAATTTTGTTTTCATATTGAGTATGGTCATTAGTTAGTGGCATATGCAAAAGGGGACTTGATCCACTTATTTATTTCCCAAAATGTAAGAATTATTTGAAAAATATAAATCATAAAAAATATAACGTTATTAATTGGTAAAATAATTTTAGTTGCAATACATTATTAGTTCATAAATCATTCATGCCTTTATAGTGAAAATTGAGTGATTTCACAGATAGGTTGTACAGTTTCCAATTTTAACCGCTTTTCCAGAACAACTACCTTCAGAGATTCCTGCTTATTCCACTGAGTATTCGCCACCTAAGATGAAGTGCTTGTAGGTTTGTGACTACAGTTGGTGAACACGGATACTTAAATATATTTTCTATGCTGTAATAAAAACTATAAGTAGCACATGTTAACTAAAAGTTAAAGGCAACTGAGTGTCCCGTTTTCATCTCTGCTGTAATGGCAAGTGAGATGAGTGTGGTGTAGCATAGCAGCTGCTAAGTGCCTCGTTAAGAATGGCAACGACATTACTGTGATGTAATTTACATTTATCAAAATGACTAACGTTTGTGAACATTACAGTACAAGTTGCTGTTTGTGTCTCGCTAGAAGTGGCATGTATTTATCAAAGTGTTTTAATTTTGTAACAGGTAGATCTGTTTCATGTTGTAACTAATTATGAGTGTGTGTTGGTTTTTACTTGAAGTTTTTACGTTACCAGTGAAGGAAGCATTTGGACTGAATTATTTTGGGCTCCTGATGTTGATCCACAAGAATAATTTGCAACAAAATTATGTGAAAAGACTGGAAACATTGGGAAATATTACAGATATTAAACTTGTGTCATTCTCTTCAGTGTCTACTCTGAATGTGATGATATTGTTGCATTTAGTTGATCATTTCCTTGTTTGTGTTTCTAGTAGAGGTGGGACGAACCCAGATTTTGGCACTGAAACAAACTAGAATTTAACCTTGAATATTTTTATTGAACCAAACTTGAACTGAACCTTTATTATTTTCCATGAACCAAACTTGAACCAAACCATACAATAATGCATTGAACTCGAACCGGATGCCTTATCCACACATTTTGTTTTCACAGTGTACCTTTTTTTAGTCTTTTTAGATGGATGTGAGAACCACAGATTAGCAACACAAAATATGTTAATTAAAATTGTAAAAACTCTAGCAAATAACATAACCTTAAGGTTCAGGTTCGATTTGAAATTTGAATGTTGGACCCATCTCTACTTTCTAGAATTGCAATTTTTTTTTTTTTTTTTTTTTTTTTTTGTAATTACTTTGTTTTAGAAACATGCTGTTACAATATGGGTACTCCAAACATTGTATTAATTTTTGTTGAATGATACGTGCTGTAAAAACAAACAAAATGTAATCTGGACCCAGTTCATACAGTTTTATTGATGGATTTGTGTGTACAAAAATTTAATAACAAATTTTTACTGCTTGCCATTTTGATCTATTGTAAATCTTTGGTGCTCTAAAATTTAAAAAAATTACTTGTATTTACAACGAGTATTTTAAATGTGCAGTACATTTTTATTGCAAATTTTTTTTAATATAGTGCCATATTTTTGTAATAAGTGCCTCATTGGTTTTTTTTTTTTTATATATAGATTTCATGTTAGTTTTTGATAAATTACTTTTTGCATGCATATGTAGTTTGTACTGTACATTTTAGTGAAGCATTTAATGGTGTATTTATTTGTGTGTGGTGGAAATGTGAAGTTTCATTATTAGTATTTTGCTGTTGGTGTAGCATATGTTTTATTTTAAATACATATGTTTATATGTATTATCTCATATGCTTGCTGTAGACATATTCTAGTCAATCCAGTGTTTGTTTATTCATTGTTTATTTATTTATTGTTGGACATGTTTATTTATTTGTTGTGTTGCCAATGCTATGTCTATTATAAATAAAATAGTCATTGTTATATTATAGTTTACTTTTTTTAATACTGGGTTTGGCACAATGCATTTAATTTTGTTCCCATCATTGTTATCACAGTTGATACAATGTAGTAATTGTGTGAAGTTGTACTTAAGTATTCACAAGAAAAATCCACATTGCGTGTTTCTTTATCTAAAATATTAAATTTCAAAGGTTTAACTACCTTACAGTCATTTTTTTTATATGCATGTTAATATATTTTCTCTTAACTTATTTTTTAAAACCACTGAAATTTGTTTGGTAAAGAGGAACTAAGCAACATAGATAAAAAAATTTCAGCTGTAAAAATTTGAAAGTAAGTTGGTTCACGTACTGTGTTTCAATTCAAAAACTTTAAATTAGTTACTTCTCTTTTGTATAACTTAAAACTACCTTACCAACTCCTTAAAACTTTAAAACACACAGCACACAAAAATTTTTTTTTGCATAACTACATTTAATTATAACTGAAATGAATGCTTTGTTTTCGCGATTAATGCTCTCATAAAATAGCAAAACATTAAAGCAACACCATTTCTTAATATTAATCGAGAATCTTGTGTAGTATATCTTAAATTTGTGTAAATACATAGCTATGTTATACTGTTGGGGGTGGCTGTTTTATCTGGATTATCATGAATGTTCTTTGTGTATCTATAAATGTCTAAACTTGTAAGAGGTGTGAGAGATTGTCGAGAGGTTGAAAAGCACCTGGTTTGATTTCAAAAGTACCTTAATTTTGGACGAGTTATAAGGATTTAGCATAGCCAATGATTGGCATGGAACATTAATTTCTTATCCCTCAACTCTTAGCATGTGCTGTTAAATGCTGTTATACTGACTTCAGATTTTTGAATTCCTAGCATTGTCCATCATTTTATTCCCCTTTCTCGTAACCTCCTTTTCAGCTCCTTCAATGATGAACCCAGCTACTTCTGACACATGTTTGTTAATGAAAGTTACATGGCACACTCAACTGCCTTTAGGAGTTGTTGGCATTATATAGTCAAACTGTATGTGCATGTATGTAGAAATACCTTGTGTGTGTTCATAAATTATCCGTGTTAGTTTTGTGCGTTGACATGAAACAAATGCATGTTTTTATAAGCGATAAAACTGACAATGACACAGTTGAAATGTTGAAAGTAGCTTTATTGTAAGTGGGAAGAATTTCCATTGAAACTTGCTTTGGTTTGCCATTCTTTTGAATATGTTGTTGGTTGACGGTACTTGAGATGTCCTGAGAAAAGTGTTATTTTTGTGGACCTGCATGACATATCTTACACAAAATTGAATTTCAAGTGCCTACATGTCAAGAGAATGTCTGATAAATGACAGTGTTGCTTAAAATATCTTGACGTAATGAAAAATATAGTTCACTGCTTAAATGGGTAGTCATTCTTTAAATTTAGCAAATATTGTTACATAAAGTCCAACCTTGTAGGAGTATTGTATACGTATGTATCGTAGTTCTTGTAGAGTAACACATTAATGATTCAAATCAAAGTGGGTTTAACTCAGGTTGAATTGTGATATTGAGTCTTCCAACAAACTTTTTAAGGGAATCCAATTTCATATTGCAGTGTTGACCTGAGTTTAAGCTATATTGATGTAACAAAATTAGCAGTTTTTATAAATGCACACCAAGTTAACTTATGCTAAAATTCATTTGCAAGTATTATATTATAATTTTTATCATTTTTGCTGCATGCAAAATAATTAATCAAGCACAGTTACTGTGTCGTAATGAAAAGTTATTAAAAAAAATTTTCCTGTGATCTTTCTTTTATTTGCTCTATAAATTCAACATGCTGAGTTAATTGGTGGGATGAAAATATCAGAGGATTAGAATATCTCGCCACTCAGTTCGTGGTTAGCAAAAACATTTGACTAGTAGATTTTTGTACATTTTTGCACTGTTTAAATGTTATGTGAAAATTTGACCCACGTCATTAGTTGGTGTGAATTTGTTTACGAGAGTACATACATGCAAGATACATAGCTGTAACTGGTTAGGAAGTATTGACTTCTCTCAAACATTGCAATGTGTGTATTATTTAATCATTGCTCAGTGTCAAAATTTTTTAACAAAATTATATAAAAAGTGGCGGAAAAATTAATTTAATTATTTACTTAATATTGATGAAATTTCCCACAAACAAGTTTGTGCATCCATAAAGCACGTCGAAGGTGAGGTTTTGTTTCATTCACTTGTAAACATTATGTGAAAATTTGTCAATACAGATTGCTCTACAACAAACAAATCNTTACGGTGCATAATTTTATATCTTTTGGTGTCCAGATTCTTGAATTTTTGTGTTTCCCTCTTATAAGGTTTTCCTGCTTATAGTGTCACTTTCTTGTGGACCCCTGAAGAACCTTATAAGAGGGTTCCACTGTATACGTAAGTTTCTAAAGTGAACTTTCATAACTTTTTACTTTGTTAAATTTTCAAGGTGCATAGATATGTTTTCAATACCTGTTAATAAGGTCTGGGTTGAAATGTTACTTTAAAAAAATGTGTGTGCAACTCTTTTAAGTGCGAGATGGAAAGTTTAAAACTATTAGTTCAGGTAAATATTTTCATTTTCTTATGTGTTTAAAAGCACCAAAATATTTTGTGATAATTTTCCCACTACATAGCCGCAGATCATCATTGTAACTATGTATATCTTACCACTTTGTTTCTCTCACTATATTTACTAGTGCACAGTTTACTTGCCTGGTAGACCTGCATCCCATTATATGTTGAACAATTTAAAGATAGTTATTGCTGTGTGCATCATTAAACAAGCTATACTTGAAGGTGCAAAAGTAAATGGCTTATGCTACAGAATTACAGCATCTGTAAAAATTTGATGACGGTGACACTTACGTCAAAGAGAGTTTGATGAGATGTGATTGTGAGTTAGAAGATATATATGTAGGGGTCTGCAAGTACAAGAGTCGAGTTTCTGACCAAAACTCAAAATTAAGCTCAATTTTTTTTCCAATTGGAAATATTTATTTATAAGTGTGGTAGAATTTTTATTAATTAGTTAATTTTTTTTAAAGCTATTTAATGGTTTGTGCTTGTATTAAACATAGGGTCTAATCATTTATGTAAAAAATGTAGTTCGAATTTGAGTCTGATTTAGGACTTATCCCTCATTAGTACAATTAAACAGCAAAACACCGCAGTTAACATACCTCCTTTATACCTTTTATTCTCATGACATCACAGGACCAACCACATGCAAGAAGTAGAACATTTTATTTGTCACAATGGAAAGAGGTTGCTGTGAGTGTAAACAATATGCAGCAATACTATTTATTGTGCCATTATTGTTTTGTGAGATGTTATGGTCAGAAAATGTAAAACAATGGTGATTGGCGATCATGTATAGATTTACAGGTAGTAAGTAATACAATGAGAGTTTTATAGCCCATCATACTTATTCACTTCACTTGCGAAACTATAAATAGAAACATTTTTTATGTGTAATCAATATTCACTTAATTTTTCCAGTAATTACAAACGCACATAACATAAACAAACTTATATCCATCTTGGCATCAGAAAGACAGCTGTAAAATTGACATGGCTTAGCTGTTCTGAAATAAAAATTTTGTTAATAAAGTAGGTAATTTTGACAAGTGTATCTTGTACATAATTGTAAATATTGTTTTATTGAATTAATTTGCTTCCATTAATATATGCAGTTTACATCATGCACTACAAAATTCNTAATTGTAAATATTGTTTTATTGAATTAATTTGCTTCCATTAATATATGCAGTTTACATCATGCACTACAAAATTCTGACATTGTCAATACAATAGCTAAAACCTTCTCGTGTTTGGCATGCTCAAGTAAACTGTGTTCAACTTTCAGACTATACATGATCAGGGGTATTTTTTTTTAAGATAACGTCATAGTAAATTAAATGTATATTAACAGTAAGAGTATTTTTTTCTTTTCTCTTCATTTTATTAATTTTAAAAATCAATTAATATTAATGGTGACAAAAAACCATTTTGCAAATTGTGGTACTCAAGTTTTATAGAAAAGTTGTTTGAATTATTGAGTTAGACTAAGCTTAACTCAAACTCGTGACCTCAAAAACATTACTCGAACTCTACTCAAATTAAAAAACGTGCTCACAAAATGTGCCAGAGGTAAGTAAACATTCACATGTTACACATCACATTTGTCATAAAACCATGTTGTTTACATTTAAGGGCAAGAGTCTTGTGAAATAGGTTCGCAGCTCTTAGTTTCTTTTATGAAACATTGTCATATATTCATTTCTTCTGTTTTTACTTTGTACAGGTTAACAACTTGATTTTTCTTCACGTATAAAGAGTGTTCATAGGACTTTATCAAAAGCTTTTTTCCCCACTTTTTAAAAAAAAAAAGGTTTCAGGATTTTGCTTTTCTCTTTTCCTTTCAATCGCAAACTAAAAAATTATATTTGGATCTGGGCTCTGATTCTTTCTGCAGTCAAAACATGATTTACTGTATTTAAAAAAAAATTTCTTTCCTATAATTCTTAGGTGTAGTATATTTTTCAGGTTTGCATCTCGTATGCAAGTATTCCTACGTGCCACTGTCTGTCATGGACTGTACTCTAGCATTATCATACTTGTGGCCGTCACTAAATATGTCTGTTCCTAAACGAAAGTCATCACTTGTAAAGTCACTTTTTCTTATGCTTGTTATTTTCCAGGAAAAATGTGTGTGTGGTAAATGGGTAACTAGTACCGTTCATCACCCTAGTTTGGGCATAGTTTAACATTTCCTTCCCTGTTGTCAAACAACCTGAAATCCTCTACCCACCTGAACGAGTAAATCAACATCAGCCACTGTTGTACTGAATATTTTGGTCCATTTAGTGTAAATATAATTTTCAAGTTCAGTTAATTATTGACAACTGGGATTCTGCTTTTAAGGAGAAAGGTGTGATTACTTTCTTCTACAATCAGTGATTTTAAATAATGTTTTGTGTAAAGAGTTGTGTGCCATGGAATTGTAAAGTGACTGTTTGATATAGCTTTGACACTTCTCAAATGGTAGTTGCACAAATACAAGGAAAACTGAAATGTTTTAGCCGGTTCAGTAGGAAAAAATGCCAAAGAATTAGATGTATTATTTTCGCAGCAGTTATTAAGCTTTTGTGATGCATTTGCTCAACATAAATGCAGATAACATTCACTTTTGTGCCAAGGTCTGCTGTGTTAGTGTTCCATTGCCCAGCAAAATTTAATACAAAGTCAAAATGACTGTCCCTGTCCTGCAGGCAGTCTGTACTAATGATAGTGGACAAGAAAGTTTGTGATTGTTTTCAGGAACACTGTGGCTAGATTGTGGAATCATGGGAATTATTAATTTAATTATATCATGCGTTGGTTGAAGTTTTTCTTGTCCTTATATGCATGTTCGTAAATTTTAATAATAAAATGTATAATTTATGTTTAGATTTTGTAAAGCAGTAGTTCTATTAAGTGTGCTTGTAAGAGCTATGTTTTTATGAAAAACAAGGAGAAATACAAATGTGGATTTTAATGTAAATGCTTGTGTGTTTTATTGGTTTGTTGTTAACCTAATCTTTCCTATAAAAAAAAAAAATACGTATGGCTTGTTTTAATAATGTAAACATTAAATGACAGGCAGGAGGGGTGTGAATTTTTCAAGCAATAAATAAAGCATTAAAAGAGGACTGTCTGTAATCTTGCAAAGAAAAAAATTGTGATATGTTTGTTCACACTTTAGAAACCTAACCTACAGTGTTGCAGTTTGTTGCAAAAATGATCTTGCATATGCCTCAAAATTGCCTTCCGTGTTTTAAATCTTTGTGTTTTCCCCATGAAATTGGTAACGCTTAAAACAAAAGAAATTAAATTAAGTTTATCAGCATTTAGAAAATGTTGTAAATATGTTGAAGCTATTTTTCTTTTCATGATAAAGATTATCGGGCAGTAGAAACTTTCCAATTTATGTTTGAGTATCCTTTACTTATGAAAGTGACTCATTCTGAAAAAAATGTGATACAAGTTTCCCACTCTCTATGCTCTTTCAGGTGTGGAGGATGCACCAAAAATAATTTTAATGTTATGTCATGTTACAATTGGTAATAGTATTATGGTGTCAGGCGTAGTGTCCAGTTTTGCAGCAAGGAACAAAGGAAAAATTGAAATTGGTAGGCAAAAATTCCTCACTTTGTGCTGCAATTCTTTAGATAAAAGAAAGTCCATAACAAGTTACATCAAAAGAAAAAGTGTATTTTTTCTTTGTGGATAGTTACGAATTTCTGAATCATGAAGTGCTGAGGAATATAGTCGGGAACTGTTGTAGCCTTTCCCTGAAATGGTAAGAGTTAAGCTCACAACAAAGAATTTCCCTACCCCTGCTCTTGCCTACAACATTCTGAAACAAAAACCAACACATTCTATTACATTAGTACAGTTTCTTCACTTCATGCCCAATATGAACAAAATCAATCATTACCATAAATCATTGTAGTTGCTTATTATGCTAGCATTTTGGACTTCCTTTATCCTGTAACGAAAGGCCGAGTTATAAGTATGGACTCAATAATATGATGGAGGTATTGTATTCTGCACTCATTTGAATAAGATACATATTACATATATTTGAAATTTCAATGGAGATGTAGGCTTGCGGTGAACAGTCCTTTGCAGCTTGTATCGGATATGTTCAAGACAGGCGTTCAGGTACTGGGCGGGCTGCTACAACAAAAAGAAGTTGGTGGTGTGTTTCTGAAATGCATGTAATGAAGCAGGCAGTTTGCACGAGCTGTATGTGATTGCATTAGAGAGAGAGGGGGTGGGGGGAAATAGAAATATGTTAAAGAAGTTTATGAGCATAACATAAAACAAATTGTTCACTTTTTAAAATTATTTTTTCAGGTGTTTAATTTGTAAAATTATGTGAATGTTTATTTTAATAATCAGTTTTGATCATTTCAAGTAATTAAAGAACAATATTGTAAATGTTCTTTCACATGATTATCATTGCAGATAATTACACTTCTGATAAGATTATGACATCTTAGCTGACACATTCCCCTGCGACTGTGCGTAGCAGTGCAGGACGTCGGTGATCATGCTCGGCAAGCGACGCTCTCTGAACGTGCTACTCTCCAGCACGTTGGCAACATTGCGCATCTGGGTGTGTTGGTAGTACTTCTGGCAGGCGTCCAGGCAGTGCCGCTCCATGTACCGCTGCTGAGAGAAGGGCTTGTTGCACACGGGGCAGTGCCACTCCCACTGGTGGTGCTTGCGGGTGCGCTGGTGTGCGCGCAGGTTGGACCTGGGGACACACATGCCATTCACAATCAATTTCTTGTATATAAGTGATGTCTGCATGAAGCACTGTACATATAAGACAGGGAAAGTGTTGTTTGTTGTGAACGTATTCATCTTGTGTTCAGCCAATCGCACACTACTCAAAATGAAGTTGATTTTGGTGAATTTTTTATTTAAGTAAAACCCTGTTGTAACATTTTTCAAGGGGTCAGTATTATAAAGTCTTATAAGCAAGAAACAGTATTGCACTTGCAGGAACACATCAAGTGAAACAAAATTCTAATGTAATAACTTTTGTATATAAATAGCTGTTAAGTTCTTAAAAATCTTCAGCTGAATCATTTGATGCAGAAATACCAGCGATCTGAACTCCATGGACCATATCATCAATATTAACGCACAGTGACGTGCATTCTAGAGGCTTGCTCACTCACCTACTCTTGGTTATCTTAGTAATTTCCAGGAACATTATCTCTAAAATCCTTAATATTTCAAGTCTAAACTGTTATCTGTATCTGTTTGTAGACTATTGTTAATATGTCTGCATTTTACATAAGAGAAAAATTGCATTTGAGATACTGAAAGGAATTAACAAATACTGATGATATAAAACAGGAAATGAAAAATATTAATCTTGTTATATGGGGGAATGTTGTAACAGGGTTCTACTGTATATAAGCAACAGTCCGGAGGTGTTTTTTGAATGTGTTATGGTAGGCAGGTAGGTAATGAGCGCTTAACGTTGCACCGATAGCGAGGTCGTTCGAGATGGAACAAGTATTTCAGTCAAGCAAGATTGGGGAAGGGATTACCATGGCCTGTTTTAAGGAATCATCCGAGAATTAAGGCAAGGTCATATCAGATGCAAATACAGTGACCTTATGGCTTATATGTACAAAATAAATAATTTATGTTTGTAATGGGCACTCGTGTGATGTCAATAATATCGCGAGAAATATGGATGGGCTGAATAAAATGTTGGCCCTGCCTGCTTAAACTGTTGCAGTGTAATTTAATTCTACTTCACTGATAGCATATTTGTTCTGTCAGTGGTGGAAAAATATGGTATTGGAAGGTTTTGGTCCTGAAAATATGTCGGGGAAAATGGNACTGATAGCATATTTGTTCTGTCAGTGGTGGAAAAATATGGTATTGGAAGGTTTTGGTCCTGAAAATATGTCGGGGGGAAAATTGTATGATTCACCCTGGAAAACAGAGAAAAGTTTGGTAATTCCAAAATGGAATTTCAGTAGACATCCTGTGAACTTTCATGCGGTTTTTCCATTGACAACTCTTCTAGGACGTAAAGTGGTGATGCTAATTTTATGGTGTAATTATAAAGGTAAAAAATGTTGTACATAAATGCACTATCTTAAATATCTTGTGCCAGTGTTTTTATTCGTAATAATTATTGTTAAAATGCTGGATTCAGCCATTTTCACTTTCTTTAGAAACCAAAAACTAGTCTTCATTTATAAAGAGTTAATTAAAGACCAGTCGTAAGCAGGCTTTACTCAAAAATACAAAACAGTTTTTAAATAAAAACATGTTGAATAAATATGTTCATAGTTTGACAACTTAGAGTAGGCGAGAGTGGAAATTAAGGACAGCACTATAATCAAAATACACTCCGAGCCATGATTTTTGGCAATTGGGGAGATGTCGGTGACACTCGCCTCCATGCAACTTGCAATTCAGAGGGCAGTAGCACACCAGAGTAAGGCTGTGATTTTTGACAAGTCATTAGGTAATGATATCATGAATAATTTATGCAAGTTAAAAGGTGCTGGGAATGAAATAACTATTATTTTATTTTGCTGTCCAAAAATATTGATTTTCCAAGTGGTAATGTACCACAAAAACATGCATATGGGCAGCGGAGACTAGAACACCACAGTCTCAATGATGTGATCCAGGAAGCGAACCTGGTTCACTATTTGGGAGGTGAGTAGTCTGACCACTACACCACCGTGGCCCTTAAGGCAAAGGGACTTATGAATGGCCACAGGTAGAACTCATTAGCGTAGCTCCTGTTGATGAGACTTGGAAGTGAAGCCGGAAAATCTCTTGAGTTCGGTCTTCCGACGAGAGATGGCAACAGCAATACATGCCCCCACTTTCTCGCCTGCCAGGTCGCTCAGTAAAAGAATGCATTATACATCAATATCTATAATAAATTTGTGTACATGGTATGCAAACAATGGCTTTATTAGATACTGCTTACTTATCTCTTTTGTAGGAATAGTTCAGTCTGTGCAGTATTTGTGCGCAGCATGTGTAACAGATGTGTAACAAATTAGCTACCGTTTTGCTGTTAAATTACTACGGCAAAAATAAAGACTGCGTAATATTTTTGTCATAACAAAAAATTATATTATTTTCCAAAACCAGTGCTGTATACTTGACAAACTTCTATAAATAGTGTTGTATGTGTCGGCAGCGCATCGGCACGCAACTCTGAATCAATCTTTGACTGTTCATCACGGCTTACAGGCAACTACCTACCCCCACCCCAACCCCCTCGGATTACTGAAACCGGTCCTCGCTGTTTACTACCTGTGCACACACTGCCATCACCACATCCTCCTCCTCCTCCCCGCCGGGAATGCTTACAGGCAAGGCCTTCACCGAGTTCGTACAGTGGCCAGCCACAAAGTGAGGAGTGCACCACTTTTCACTAGCTTTTTGTTAAAAACCTGTTTTTCGGATAAATTTATACCAGCTATTATTTTTAACTAGATACTCAAGTCAGTAATTTAATCTGTGCGTTTTCCCTCGTGATTTGATGTCTTTAGTTTCTTTGTGCTCCCTTTCGTTTGTTTGTAGTAGTAATTTCAAATGCGTGTCAAAATTTTCAGTTTTGAGGGGCACAGAAAGAAACCATTTTCAGAGAGTTACAAATGAAAAACAAAAAAAAANTCAAAATTTTCAGTTTTGAGGGGCACAGAAAGAAACCATTTTCAGAGAGTTACAAATGAAAAACAAAAAAAAAAATAAGGCACGTTAAAGCATAGAATACAATCAAGTTAGTTTAAAAGAGGAAAGTTTCACCCGTTACANAAAAAAAAAAATAAGGCACGTTAAAGCATAGAATACAATCAAGTTAGTTTAAAAGAGGAAAGTTTCACCCGTTACATGATTCTCAGATCATGGAGCAACTGAAAACAAATGCACAGTAAAAACTTTAATTATTCCTTAACAACGAATTAAAAAAAAACAACTGAACTTGTAAGTACCCAGTTATGATCTTATAGTGTACTAAAGTAAGATCAAGAACGAAAATACACAATAATTAGCAAATTTCTTAAGGATGCTACCCCTTTAAGTGAGAGCAGAATCAAGCACAATTTCCCATGTTGGTTGTGAGTGTGAGGAGGGGGGAGGAAGAGCACGTGTGTATAATTGTGTTCCCGTTACTGCTGAAGATGTTTCTTATTGGTGGCAGAAGAGAAATTTTCAACTGGAAAAAAACCATGTACAAGTTATTTTGAAGGAAAAAAATTAATATTAAATCAGTGATAAGCATATTAAATACAAATAAGGGATAGTAGTGTTAGTAGTTAATTGCATCTGTTTCAATAGCTAGTTTATACTGGCAGTACCCTGAAATTTTGCAAGCCCTACTGCCGTGGTCACAACTCCGAGTAGGCTGATGTACGTACCGATCGGCGAAGGTCTTGCTGCAGACGGGGCACTGGAAAGGGCGCTCTCCTGTGTGGAGACGCAGGTGACCCTTGAGCACCCATGGTCTGTCAAACTTTTTCTCGCAGAAGGGACACCCATGCAAGGGTAGTCGCTTGCCCGGCTGCCGTGCCACGTCCATAGCTACCGGCACACACCACCGCCCTTAACTCCCATGTGCATTTCTTCCCCCCAACATATATGAAGCAAGGTATTTGAAGTGCTGGGGTAAGTACCTAATATCAATTTAAAAACAATTTGAAAGTGAGAGAGAGAGAGACGGGTTGCCAACTTTTTCATATTTGTACAGAAGGGACAATTCCAACACTGATCCAAATAAAACAAATAATGATAATTTTTATAAAAAAATAATATTAAATACTAAAGGCCATTTCACACAATCAAACTTCACTTGCCATTCAATGAATTGCATTCAATAAGTTTTCAAGTCTCCATGTAAAAATGTATCACAAATTTTTTCACTAAGCAAGTTTAAAAACTATTAAAAGCAAATTATTAGAAGTATCTACGACTTGTGTACAACACAAAAACTTTTCATTTTATTGTACATTTTCTCTAAAAAAATTATGCCTCATTTTGTAAAAACTTCAAATGTGTGCACACAACTGTCAGAAAAACTGTGATAAGCAATAGAAATTTTGGATTTAAAAAAATTATGGAACATGTTCTAAACGAAAACAAGACATTCAAGACATTGAAAAAGAAAATGGCCATGATTATGATTTTACTATGACGTATAGTATTCAATGAATTGAATTAAATAAAAATTGAAGGTTATTTGAAGAAAAATTTGATCATGTGAAAGGGCATTAACTGTAATGTGCAATTCCAGTCAACATGTTCTCTGAGCATATACCGTACATACAACAAAATATTAGTTGCACCTTCTGTCATAATTCAGAGTGATTTGAATATCTAATGTAATTGGGTTAAAACTTACAACATTCACACACACTGGAAGGAAAGATACTACATCAGCAAGCGTTATTTCCACGAACGCACTTGTTGACGAATGCCACATGTCTTTGTCAATTGTAATTATCTGTGGCCATTGATTAGAGCATCTGAATAAATATACCTGAAGTCTCGGAAGTAGTAAATTACTAACACCATGTTTATTAATATGTACAATATTTTAGAAGTAGTCTGAGATACTGTATACATGATCTTCCTTTCTAGGTCCACACAGGATAATTCTTTCAGCATCGTGGAAAGGGGCACGGAATGCGACATTGGACAAAGGAGAGAACCGCAGCGGAGGGAGGACGGGTAATGTGAGTGCAAGTCTGATATCAATACATTATATTTTATTCAGATACCAATGTAATTCAGGAGATTTGTTTCCTAGTCATTAACTGTACTGAGTAATGAGTGCGTACAGATGCACGACAAAAATAAAACAAACCAACGTAAGGAGAAATGCAATCGCATCCGCATGCACAGTAATGGTTGAAACGCTTCACATTAGTCTCTTCACAGCATGTGCTAGATGTGTTTACCATAGACAGCAACACACTTCTGTAAACGCACATGTAGCCTCGCTGCTCGCCGGACTTCACAAAGACCGCATTACGGAGACGTTCGACGCACAATGTGTTCCTGCATGTCTTCTCGCGTCGTAGGAACCGTGTTGTACACCCTATCTTTCAGTGTTCCTCACAAGAAAAAATCTAGAAGTGTGAAGTCGGGGGAGCGAGCTGACCATCTTACAACACCACAACGCCCTAGCCACCGGTTTGGAAACATCATGCTGAAACCACATATCACGACGTATGTCTTCCAGAAGGGCCTGTAAGTTCTCTCTGAGGAAATAGGCGTACGTACAGCCGGTCATTGTCCCTTGACTGAAGTATGGCCCTACGACATAGTCTCCAACGATTCCGCACCAAACGTTCACTTTCCACTGTTGTTGGTGCTCCACGTGCTGGACCGAACGTGGATTCTCCATCGCCCAGTAGCGCATATTTAGTAAATTTACGCACCCATGGTTTGTGAAGGTCACTTCATCGGTAAATAGTATGTTCTTCAGAAAATTGCTTTAATCTCTCGCAGACATCAGAACAAACCTACAAAACTGAACACGCTGCTGGAAATCACCTTCATGTAATTCCTGATNAAACCTACAAAACTGAACACGCTGCTGGAAATCACCTTCATGCATTTCCTGATGAAGAGCCACGTGATATGGATGGAATTTCCATTGGCGCAGTATCCGTAACACACTTGTTTTACTTATTCCTATGCATTTGGAAAGTTCTTGTGTACCCATGTAGGGGTTTGCATCAACGCGTGCCAACACATTGTGTTGATGCGTCTCACCGTAGCAGTCTTCCGTCGCGCTCGTGTTGTGGAATTCCAATCACGTCGTGACAAGAGACATGTGCAAATTCTTCGTAACGTTTACCATGAGATGGACGTCTGGTTAGGATACCTTTCACAATACATTTAGACGGCTTGCTTGGTATTTCTGCCACACTCACCGTTAATAAATAGAGCATCCAGTTTCTCCTCATTCATTCGTGAACTTCATTGCATACGTACAGCCATACGCTGCAATACCACTTACCATAACAGATTATGGGGACTGGTGCTGCGCTGCTATTGTAGGAAATTGCAGTTTGAACAATGTAAAGTGACATGTTTGTTTTAATCTGTGATGCCATGTGTTGTAAACAAACATCAAAATGTATTGTTGCAATGAAGTTCCATCAAATACGGTAATTGATATTTGGAACTGTATGGCAGTGGACATTTTGAGCATGTACGTGTAACTAATAAGTGAGAATTAAGTGACTGTAGCTAATACAAGTACATTGAAAAATTCCTTATTTATAATTGAGATTGGCATTAAATATTGCGCTCACTGATAGGAATAAGAAGTGTTGATAGTACAGATGGGTAGTTTAAAGTTGTAAACAATAGCAGTGTATATTTATACCAACGTAAGTAAATTAAGGAATTCTAATTAGTTCTTTTATTCTTATAAAGTCGTCTATCTCTCACAAACTTGGGTACACCCTAGGAAATTTGTAACATTACGATTCATTAGATCCCCTATAATGTTAGTTTTTCATGTGGTGAAAAAATAAACATAGAAGGGATTTCAAAATGTCAGCCATAAGCATTTTGTTACCTCGGTACTGGTTCATGGGAGCACAGCGCGATGCCATCTGCGCATGCAGCTGGCCAATTGTGGACGTCACAGTTGCCGGGCCCATCTTCGCGGCGCAGAAGATGGCAGCGGAGGATGAGATCACGAAGTAAGTGGAGGTCTGCGATGTGAAGGCTGCCGGCTGGCTACTACCACATGGGACGGGCCTCGTGAACGTAGAGCTCTGCATTTTGCTGGGTACAGGGGCTGGATCTGCGGTGCCGCTAGGTGTCCACACTGCCTCCGAGGGCATAATTGCCGTTGCGCTGGTTACAGCGGGATGCGCAGGCTCCTCTGCCTGCCTAGCAGCGACGTCAACCCGTGGCCGCAGAAGACTGATCCCGCTATCAAGCCGGTCGACATGGCCGACGTCTGGGCGAGGAGAGCTTGTTGCCACTGGGGTGTAGGTCGCACTGGGTGCCGCGCCCAGTGGGCGGAACGTGCCCGCACACTGCACTGCACCCATTGTAGCTGGCTGCTCCCCACCTTGCTTAGTCTTCAACACACACATAAAGGCAATGAAAATCCATACATGTTCCCACCTGACGCAGGGTCACATATGGACGAGGGGAGGCTGGTGCTAATGAGAACTGGCGGCCTTGCCCGAATAGGGTTAACAGACACTTAGAATAAAAAAGTATGACATTCCCTCAGGAAAAGGAGGATATTTCGTGATAGGCTGTTCATGGTAAACTGAGCACTTTTGAAAGCCCTGTGTAAGATCTACTTGTATATGCACATTGTGTATCCTTCCACCACAAGTAAAATTAACATTGCCATGGGCCTGATCACTTATTTCATGTATAGTCAAGTAAAACTGTAAAATTGTTAGGTTAGAAAATATTTTACAAATTTGCTAATCCTTACACTTTTATAAATTAAAAAAACAGAAAGCAAAATATAAAATTTCAGTATTATGTTTACCTAACACTTTAACGTTGAATTTAAAGACATGCGTCTGATTTTCCTCCATCGTTACCAATTTTACTGGCTGCATGCCAATCAGTTGGCGTGTTAAAATGCTTGAGGTAGAGGCAGTGATGTTTTTCAATTGTTGATTTCAAAAGTACTCCATTAACTAAGTGCAGCCTTTAAAAAGGAGGACTATGCAAATTCATTAGCTCAGTAAACAATTTTTTTAATTTTAATAATGCTGAAAAAATAGTTTTTGTCGTGGTTAATATTTTAGCAAACAATTTCTGGAAATTTAATTAATGCCGTAAAATTATTTTACCAGTGTCATTTAACATAAAATATGAAAGCTAGGCATCAGGAAAATAAACTTGTAAGCTTGCAGTAATTTACATAACAAAATATTGTTACAAGTCACCTAGGTTTATCAGAGTTCATAAGGGATGAGGGTCTTAATAAAAATAAAATATCTAAATTTAGGACCTTAATTTATTTACAATGTTATGAAAATGCACAGAGTTATTATTTACTACATTAAACTACCTAGTTCTACCATTAACATTTAATAATTGCTCCCACTGATAAGAATATTAATACCAATCTCAGTTATAATTAAGGTCGTAATCACTGTTTCTGTAATAACTACAATCACTTAAACCTCAANATATTAATACCAATCTCAGTTATAATTAAGGTCGTAATCACTGTTTCTGTAATAACTACAATCACTTAAACCTCAATTGTCAGTGACACATACAGTACAGGCTCAAAATGTCCACTGCCATACATTAACATTATTCCAAACGCCTCACTCGTGCAACCAGTTCCATTTTCCCCACAGTAGAAATAAAGACGAACAGGTTGGTCCGACTTTATTTCTACTCTCCCGAAGCTCGCAGACTACATTCGCTGGTCACTGCGCCGCCCGTCGCCCCGATTGTACCTCACACTTGGAGCTAATTGCCATACAAGACTCCAGACTCCCACCTAATTTTTTTTCTTAACCTACCTTATTGCTAATTGCGTCTCAGGACTAGGCCCGATACGCCTAAAAGAAAGGGAAGTCATGCAAAGGAGGCGTGCATCGCGGCAGAGAAGGATTGGGCAGCCGTGACCACCGTTTTGGGCCATGACTGCCTCCGTACGTGTACCTATAGCTGAGGCTATAGTTAAGAAGGGGGGTGGGAACCCTTCCCCTGCAGGAAAGAAGTTCAAAACTTGTGCGTGTATTACCGAAATGCTACGGGAAGAAGCACACCGCGGCTTATATAGCTGAGCCGACCCAGCCCAGAAGATTCTTCGTACCCCGAGTCGTGGTGAAGGAGAAGATTCGCTTGGCGCAACGAGACCACCCAAGCCATTCAATCTTCCAGGTTCGGAAGCGGCATCAGTACCGGTAGATTTATCGCGGCATGTGGCACGTGTTCCCGCTGATGGGCCATTTGTTAACACTTGACTTCCCTTCTCCAGTTACCGGCGATATCAGCACGCGTCAGGGAAGTAGGACGGAATCCACGAAAACAAATGCATAAATACACACTGCCGCATTAAGAATGAATCTAAACGAGTAATTTAGAAATTTCGTTAACATGATTCGCATGTGATTCACCACCTTATCGTCACATTTGTGGTGAGGCAGCTCTAAAAACGCGTGGAGGTATGGGGCTACAAGAGCATGCGTGAATGTGCTGGTTTTGGTGCACATATAATATTGCGTAAAAACGATGTAAAGTTATTTTCAATTAAAAACCGTTCTAGCGATTTATTACGTGAGCACAGACCATTCTCACTGGTTTGGCGTCATGAGTCGTAGTCGTCCCCGGCACAAGATGGAAATAAAACAGGTTGGTATTCAGTATTTTTATATGAGCAACTTGGCGTAGCTTATGTCTAGGCCTCACTTGAATTACTGTACGGTGTAACGCAAGTTACTTTTCCGTATGTAAGAATTATCCATTATATTACCGCTCGTCATTACCCAACCCAATTGCAAATAAATAATTTTAGTAGTAGAGTTTTATCACACAGTACCATAAATACAGGAAGAAGTATCACACCCCCAGCAGGATTTCAGGATTTGAGTGCTAGAACATTCGCTTCCTGGACGTCTGTAGTACACACATTCGGCAAACTTCAACATTTAATTTATCTGGCGAGATATTAAAATTAAAATTACATTTTTACAGATTTTTCTCATGCAAGGCACAGAAGTAACTTTCCAATCATCATACTGTGATAACTATCCAAAAATGTGTATTCTCGGGGGAGGCGATCCCCCCCCCCCNTCCCACCTAGGCAAACCGGGTTCGATTCCCGGCGGGATAGCTCCCGGGTTTTCGCGTGTGGGAATCGTGCTGGACGATGCCGCTGGTTGGCGGGTAATTTCGGGGATCTCCCATTTACCCCGCTCCTCCGTTCCGGCGCTGCCCCACACTCACCTCACTTCACCCTCATCGGCTCTCAAGACCCCGATGTTAAGAGCCGCCCAAATCTCTCCACTCCTGATGTAATGTTTGCCAGTAAACTGAAGATACTCTTTCTCGAGATCAGAAAAGAAGCGTGGTAAGTTTATTTATGCTTAATAAATTTAATGAATCATTGTTTCGGACATACGCCTTTTCAGAGTTGTGTCGCCAGCAAAAAACAGAGGATGGCACTAAAAACATAGGGACACGAGAACAAGCCAAGATAGCTGTTGTCAACAGGTATTTAAAATATAAACATAATTCCACGACTTTAAACATTAGTTCTGCCAATTTAAACGAAACAAAACAGGGCGAGTAACAAAGACAAGGCAAAATATAAACATACTAGCACGAAACTCTAGACGGCCCAACAAATAAAAGTATTTATAGGCTGTTCATTGTAAAGTGAGCACTTTTGCGGCCTTAGTTACTTTTTTTCCTATCAGCCACGTTTTATCTTTCCACCATTTTTTAAAATAATTATTAACATGTAAGCAATAAACATAGTTTGTATATTTCCCCGGACTCGAAAGTTAACGTCAAATGCTGTAATAAAATTATTTATTGACTATTATTCCAAATAAGAGGGCTTCAAACGTTCTCACCTTGCCGTGAATAGCCTATAAGCTCGAAACCTGACAGCACAGAAGATCACACGCCGTTTTCTTGGCGAACCAGTAGCTATACGTTTCGGGAACAGGTATCTATTTTCCGTCTTCAAGCAAAGTGACCCTACCTGTGGGAAGTTGTTCCTCGTGAGCAAGGATTTGAGGATGTTTTTGCTGGATCTGAGGGAGTTGCCTGCAGCTCTGGCAGTCTTGTGGACCTTCTTCTTGGGGCAGAGGGTGGCGAAGCTGGTGGTCGCGAGGCTACCTGCTTCTTTGCGAGTCTTCAGGCACGCCAAGTGCGAGCGCCGGAATTTCTTCTTCCTCAGGTTGTACTTGGAGAGGATGGGCGGGCCCTTGGTGGCGACGACAGTGGCGCCACTAGCGGCGGGGGCGCGCTTCTTGCGCCTGCGGAACATAGCGGTGTCGGCACCGCGCCCCTCCGCCGGGGTCAGTCGCAGAGACCTGGAAGACGCAAGAGGCTATACTCCATTCACGGTTACTTCAAACTTTTCTGAAGCCCTGCTAATGTTCTACTTCCAGGATATTCCTCCGCCTCATTGAAACAAAGCTTAACTAAGTCTGTAAAATTACACCAAAGGGACAGCACACCACATTCGTGCGCACTCAGTCTAATAATATTTTACATAGGAACTATTTCTTATATTACTAGGAGTTACGTGTTCTGATTTATGTTTTAAAATTAATTCTGAAACTTTATTTTTAAAAGGGCGTCCACTAAAGCTGGGCGCACAACCATCCGTCGCACCCGTCAGTCAGTCATCCGTCTGTTTTTTCGTCCGTCAGTTGAAAGTGACTCACAACAATCCGTCGTACGTCGATCCTTCTGTCCGGCAAAATTATAGCGTGACAACTTAAGGCCCCCGTCTACCTGAAACTTTTTCCCACGTTTAGGCCGAGAAGCGCGGGAGCGATAAGGGCGACACTGCCACGCGCATCAAGTACGCCATCGCCGCTAAGTGCAAGGCTCTGTACTGGCGTGCAGTGTTCTCGTCGTGCTGCGTGTACCTATGGGACTTTCAGCGGTGACCATATTATTTTATTAGTGGGAAGTCTTTAGGAAGGTTCAGTGCAGGCCCCTATAGTAGTTTTGTATGTATCTGATGCGTGCATTTTGAGCTACAGCGCCTTGGAAAGGCCGTTTTAAGCGGTTTTGGAGTACTCTGAATTGATGTTTCTAACGTACGTGATATTTTGAAAGTACTTAACAGCTCTTGTTTGAAGTGTGTGTTCTTTTCGTAGATCAGCACGTTGGACGCACATTTAATAGTTTCGTTGAAAAACGTGTATTTGGAACACTCTGCAACGCAGTTCAAGCGCCAGGTAGACGGACGCCTTANTAGTTTCGTTGAAAAACGTGTATTTGGAACACTCTGCAACGCAGTTCAAGCGCCAGGTAGACGGACGCCTTAAGATAGCGATCTTTCTTTCGTAGAAGGTATACACTGAGGCGACAAAAGTCATGGGATACTTCCTAATATCGTGTCGGACCTCCTTTTTCCTGACGAAGTGCAGCAACTCGTCGTGGCATGGATTCAACAAGTCGTTGGAAGTTCCCGGCAGAAATATTGAGCCATGCTGCACCTATAGACGTCCATAATTGTGAAAGTGTTGCCGGTGCAGGAGTTTGTGCACGAATTGACTTCTCGATTATGTCCCANCGTCCATAATTGTGAAAGTGTTGCCGGTGCAGGAGTTTGTGCACGAATTGACTTCTCGATTATGTCCCATAAATGCTCGATGGGATACATGTCGGGCGATCTTGGTGCCCAAATCATTCGCTGGAATTGTCCAGAATGTTCTTCAAACCAATCGCCCGGTGACATGGCGCATTGTCATCCATAAAATTTCCGTCGTTGTTTGGGTACCTGAAGTCCATGAATGGCTGCAAGTGATCTCCAAGTAGCTGAACATAACCCTTTCCAGTCAATAATCGGTTCAGTTGGACCAGANGTGAAAGTGTTGCCGGTGCAGGAGTTTGTGCACGAATTGACTTCTCGATTATGTCCCATAAATGTTCGATGGGATACATGTCGGGCGATCTTGGTGCCCAAATCATTCGCTGGAATTGTCCAGAATGTTCTTCAAACCAATCGCCCGGTGACATGGCGCATTGTCATCCATAAAATTTCCATCGTTGTTTGGGTACCTGAAGTACATGAATGGCTGCAAGTGATCTCCAAATAGCTGAACATAACCCTTTCCAGTCAATAATCGGTTCAGTTGGACCAGAGGACCCAGTCCATTCCATGTAAAAACAGCCCACATCATTATGGAGCCACCACCAGCATGCACAGTTCCTTGTTGACAACTTCGGTCCATGGATTTATGGGGTCCCTGCCACACTCTAACCCTACCATCAGATCTTACCAACTGAAATCGGGATTTATCTGACCAAGCCACGGTTTTCCAGTCGTCTAGGGCCCAGCCGATGTGGTCACGAGCCCAGGAGGCGCTGCAGGCGATGTTGTGCTGTTAGTAAAGGCACTCGAGTCTGTCTTCTGCTGGCATAGTCCAGTATAGCCAAAGTTCGCCGCACTGTCCTAACGCACACGTCCGTCGTACGTCCCACATTGATTCCTGCGGTTATTTCACGCAGTGTTGCTTGTCTGTTAACACTGACCATTCTGCGCACATGTCGTTGGTCTCGGTCATTAAGTGCAGGCGGTCGGCCACTGCGTTGTCCATGATGGGAGGTTATGCCTGAAATTAGGTATTCTCGGCACACTCTTGACACTGTGGATATCGGAAAGTTGAATTCCCTAAGCATTTCCGAAATGGAATGTCCCATGTGTCTAGCTCCAACTATTGTACGCGATACTACTGCCATATGTATATTTGCATATTGCTATCCCATGACTTTTGTCACCTCTGTGTATTTTAGTTGGAAATATATTTTCAAGAGAGAAACATTTTGGGAAAATAATTTTTTTATGTGATAAAATTTTATACTGAATTATTGTTTATGGTTTAAATTCCTGAATTTACCACCAAAGATAAATAAACACATATATATCCACCGCCTTGCATTTTATTTCAAAATGCGTATTCACGTCTACGGAATGTTGTCAGAAGGCGGTGGCCAGCCAGTTGGTCCGTTGAAAGTTCAAGTTTGAGATATATTTGACGGATTGACGGATAGAAAAAAAGTTGCCCTGCGATTGGTTGAAGATCACGTGATCGCCTGGACGGACGGGTGACTGGCAGATGCGACGGATGGTTGCAAGTCCACCTTTAGACTTTTATGGGCCATTTATACATATTTAAATTATCTCATGCTATCGGCTAGTCACTGTGTAAATCATCAACAAATCCAAATTAACTTAAACAACCAGTATGTATGCACATATATGGGTTCCGCCGTCATTCTTCCTTCTCTACATGCTGATTTCAAAAACTACGCAACACCGTGAGTCATGCCCTTCTAACGATATTTATGCTATTTTGGGGTTCGTTTGAGAACTATTAAAGAACATAGTTTTATCCAGTGAGTTACGCAGAACATTTTTCCACTAAAAACAGTTTTCGTAAAAACTAACAAGTAACGGTTTTTCTTTTCCAGTCGTTGGCTCACATGCATATTAGTCCCATCTTACACATACTGTCGTATACTTAGACATCAGTGTATTAGACTTGTAAACGTCATAGTTATGTTGCCACAGTCGGTAACGGTTAAAATGTTTAGGCCTCTGCGTCGGGGGTGCAACTTCATTTTGCGTGCGCGCCATCTGAACGTTTGGCGAGTTTACTGAACTTTCAATTTTTGGCTTTTTCGTATTTTGAAAATTTTGCTGCCGTGTTTGTTTGCGCTTTTCTGGCTGTGCAGGTTTCGGTTATAAGGCCAGGGCGCGTTTTTGCGCCGCATTAGATTCGTTTGGCATCGGCGCGTGACGTACCTGCACGTGCAGGTCGAATCACAGCTGTTGTGATCACGTGATCTGACGTCGCGCGCGAACTCCCCTCTCCAGTGTTTGCTCGCACTCGCAGTGCGTTGCAGAGTGTGGACGCCCGTTGTTTTCTGCCTTCGTGAACCCGGTACAAGTCGCGGAGACGGGCCCAATTCAACGGCAGACTGCTCGCCAACCCGCGATTCCACTAGCCAAACCACCGCACAGCCCTCAGAAACCAAAGGTAAGACTACGTATAATTATTTTATTAGTGCAAATTTGTTTTCAGTGGAAATATTGTGTGGTGCTGGCTTGCGCTAATACGTGTATCGCGGTAAATAAATGTACTGGTTCTATCGATTTTTTGTCAGAAAAGGAAGGAAAAAAAATCACCTATACTCTTATTTTTTTCTTTACTGTTGTCCTATTAAGTGTATTCGTCGAGAAAAAAACCTTAAAAATAGTAGTTAAATATGTTTACTTTCATCGCGTGCAATGAAATCCCACGATTGCAATTCTAATTAAAACAGTAGAGCATCACGACGGAAACACTGCACGCCCTGCTCGTAGGAGCGATGAGGCGATACGTACGAGTGTGTGTTAGTCTGCTCCCTTGCCTATTGACCTTGAATGCACAGCTGCATTACCAAACCGGCAGCCGTGTACTTCAAATGGGGAATCGACGTTTAACGAAATTCCTTCTCATTGCGTCAATTTTAAAGATAACTATTTCAAGCAAAAAAACATTGTGACGCGACTTAATCAAAAAATATTGCTATATAAAATTATTTTTGAAAAAAAAATTATTTATTCACCTTTGTTTTGTTATAAGTTGATTTAAATATAACATTTTAGAAAAAAAAAATATTTTAAACAAAACAATTGGCAAGATTTCTTAACGTAGAAACATTCCTTAAGAAATTTCACGTAGAATACTTTTTGTTTGAAATAGTTATCTTTCATCAGACCTTACTTTTTTTGAATACATACAGTATTTTAAAACGAGGGCTTTCAGGGTATAGGGAATTTATTAGCAGATATTTTGAGTCCATAATATTTTGCCTATGTTTTTTTTTTACATCTGCAACAGTAATAACGATTAAATTATTTATTCTTTTTCAGTCTCATATAAGAAAATACAGGCTATTCTGGTTTCCGGAATTCTGTAAAGTAGCTCTGTATGTAATAATTTTTTAAATTTTAATATTAAATCTCAACATCAAGTTATAAAGAGATAAAAATAAACAAAATATGGTAAGGATACCACTAACCTAGGCCCGTACTAAAATACACGGATGCGTAAGAAACAGTAACGAATCTGGATGAAACACAGAAACGCAATAATTTGCAACTTACGAAATAAAACAAGTAAAAATACTTTTGTTTTTACAGTGTTTAGAGCGTACGTTCTGTCGTGGCTAGCATTCACACAAAAACGTAAACTTTGCGAAAGTAGGCTGTACATACTGGCAGCGGAAGTTGTCAACATTATTTTCGCGTTGTTTACGTTTTGTTAGTGGGATCTACGAGACGATTTCACAATATTGAAATTTCCCGTATAGATTGTTCTAAGACGTTTTCACCTCTTCATAAAAACCCTTCGATGCTGCTACAGCAACTATAATTCCAAATACGCCAAATGATATATTTTTAAAAACAAATTTAAACGTATAACAAAATAAAATTATTTATAATTATAATTATTTATAAAAAGCTGTAACTATTTTAATGGACTGCAATGTTACTGGCTTTCGAAATTGACAACTCCGACTTGATGGAACAGTTCTAACACTCCCGGATACGTTCTCAGCTGGATTCACAACCTCCGCGTAACGTACTTACGTACGTACACTATTTTAAAGTTGAGCTACTTTGTTAGTTTTTTCACGTACGTGTGCTAAGTGTGGATGTACATGCATGTGTTTAGTGTGTTGAACTTTTATACGTACCTGCGCAAAGTGGAAGTTGTGAATGCAGCTTAATACTGCGTAAATAATACCGAAAAACCAAGCGAACGTGTTTATTGAAACAAACAATAGCCACAGTAAATCCATAAAAACCCTTACTCTCTTGTTATAAACCGCAAACTGAACACTATAATCATTTAGACTGCGCAGATTCATGGACACTGAATAACTGCGAACTGGCCAACTTCCATAAGTTTTTCCGTAAGCGTACGTATGCGAGCGGGCCGAGCCGCCGTGCTGCGTATAATATTACTAGCGAACCGGCCGGGTTTCGCCCGGGTACAATTGAGTTTTACAGGGATACACTAATAAATAAATTGGGAAAAGACTATTAATTTATGCGAAAACAGAATTATAAAATTATACTACGTTGGCCTAGGTTTTTAACTGATTACGGTAACTCAAAAGGAAGGAAATATTTTTTACCCTATACCCAAGAAGTAGAGTATTGTTTTTTGGAGTGTATCTGTGCAACTATAGTGTAGTTACCACATTTCCGCTTTCCAGCGTCGATATATGAAAATCAAAACGTGAGTTTCATCAAGTTGTAGCTTTGGAAATAAGTGTACCTAGGTTCTACTTTTTACGCTTCGCTGAGTGATCTTAATCGATCACCAAAGTTAAGCAACGTTCCCAGCGGCACACATTTGGATGGGTGACCGTTTAATGGCATAACATCTGAGCGCTTCCGGGCTTCGGAGGGCACGTTAAATATTCGGTCCCGGTTGTTATCGATTGATAGCAGTCATTAAACCGTTTCAGAGGTCCTTGGGCGGCCTGATAAACTCGGACACCAGAGGAAAAAGAAAATTCGGTCACGTTCCCAGGTGTTGTAGAATTACGTTTTGTTGTTATTCCACAGGAACCGTACAATTTACCGGGATAAAAAGTTTCCTATGTCCTATTCCAGGACATAAAGTACCTACACACCAAATTTCATCAAAATCCGTTCAGCCGTTATGGAACTGAGCGGTAACAAACTCACGCACACGCACAGACTTTCGCATTTATAATATTAGTAGGATTGGTGGTAAGTCTTAAGCAAAGTTCAGTGCAGGACCCTATAAAAGTTTCGCATGTTTCCGACCTGTACATTACGAGATCCCGCAGTGTGAAAAAGCCTTTTTTACTATTTTGGAGGGCTCGGTAATACTATTTATAATGTACATGACTTATTGAGAGTATTATACGTACCTCGTCTGAAGTGTGTGTGCATTTCGTACATTGGAATGATGGGGACGCGTTTAACAGTTTCGTAAAAAAACGCGGATTTCAAACTAACTGCTGCGCTATTCAAGCGCCAGGTAGGTGGCGCCCTTAAAGATGAGGTACGTAGATAGATTTTCGAAATCTGTGCTGGGCATGTCGCTAAGGTTTATTCTACTCAGGTTGGGAACAAAACGTGATTTCTTATGGAAGAGTTTTGCATAGGGATAATTTCCGCCGCTAGGTGCACAGTGTTCCAAAAGGTAACTTTTAAATACAATTTTAAGCTAGGTAAATAATAAGTTAAATATTTTACTTAGTTACGAAGTTATTTTATGGTTTATTTACGATCATTGCAATTATCATCTTTTTAAATGTAGAAAATATAGAAAATCTGGTACATTGCCGGCACTAGCGCTTATCTAGTGGCGAAAATTTTTGGTTCCCAAACTTTTAATATTGATCTTCCCAATATGTAGTATAAATAACCTTAATGTCGCCAACCGCGTTTTAGTTAGAAAATTCATTGATGGATCTACCCGTGGTTGATACACCGGTTGAGGCATTTTTCGGTCACGTTGATTTTTAGCGGTTTTTTCTTCTGCTTCGACACATATTAATACCATTACACCAAATTCTTGTTTTCTTCGCCCATTAGTAAAACTCGACGTCAGAGTTATTTTTGTATATTTTTAAATGCTTGAAAAGTAAAAGTTGTGGGTGTGTTAACTTTAATTTTTTCAGAGAAAGCGTTCGGTTGATTTTTTGGTGCATACCCACCAGATTCACCGAATTTTCAGGCCCGTTGAACTGGTGGATCGATCGGTTCAACCGGACTCAACCGAAACAATAGTTCTCGAGCGTCCGGTGTAAATCGGTGGCTGCACCGGTGAATTTTAGAATACGTGGCTACATTGACTCACCCATCGCCGATACAACTGTCAGTCACATGGTCTGCAGTGATGGACGTGTTTGTTCATGTTTCAATTCTCAACAGTTCTACCCTTTCATTTGAATAAAGTACTTTGACTAACTTTAATATATTCTAGTTCAGTTACACTAAAACTAGGTTAAATGAAGTGTACGATCATTTAAAAGCACCTACAAAATAAACAGTGATCTAACCTCAAATCTTATCCACAGTTTTTTTATAATGCTATTGGCAAAAACTGAGTCCAATGCTGGAGCACGGGGAGAGTTTACAGCGCAGCTGATACACGCACTCTGCCACATATTCACTCTACTATACGGCCTGTCTGAGACTGAATACAGTGCGTTACGCTTCCGCGTCCGTGATACGTATCCGCAAGGTGCTTCTGTCGTAGTACCAACAAACTCAAGTGGACAATAGTCTTCCCAATTATATTTTTCTGATTACACTGAGCAGTAATTTATTTGCACCCCTCCCCCAACTCCTCCCCCGTCCCGCGTCATGAAGTTGTCAAATTTTGGCTATAAGATAAGTAGACTTAGGTTCTGTATATGGGGTGGGGGTGGAAGTAGTAAGCAGGGGCATTGCACCCCTCTCTCCCCCCCGGGGTGGGGGGCCGTCTGTCCCTAGTTCACTTTGTAACGAGTATAACTTATGGTAAACATTTTTATTATTTTTTCCTTTATAATATTTTTATGTGTAGCATATTTATTATATATTTGATTTAAAACTTTTAGTTTTATGGACACATTTATAAATAAAATGGACAAAAATGCCAAATCAGTTATTAAGGTTTTCCACCTGCAGGCGCTTGAACTGCGTTGCAGTGTGTTCGAAGCACACGTTTTTCCACTAAATTATTAAACGTGCGTTCAATCTGCTCANTATTTTTATGTGTAGCATATTTATTATATATTTGATTTAAAACTTTTAGTTTTATGGACACATTTATAAATAAAATTGACAAAAATGCCAAATCAGTTATTAAGGTTTTCCACCTGCAGGTGCTTGAACTGCGTTGCAGTGTGTGTGAAGCACACGTTTTTCCACTAAATTATTAAACGTGCGTTCAATCTGCTGAACTACGAACTACGAAAAGAACACGGACTTTAGACGAGAGCTGTTGAGTGCTTTCAAGACGTCGTGCTCATTAGAAACACTATTTTAGAGTACTCCAAAATCACCAAAAATGGTTTTTTTCAAAGCGCTGTATCTCAAAATATACGCTTCAGATCAATACAAAAGTACCGCCCTGCATTGAAGATTCCTACAGACGTACCATCAATAAAATATTAGGGTCACAGCTGAAAGTCCCAGTTCAGAGCTTCGCGCTTAGCGGCGATGTCGCACTTGATGCACGTGGCACTGTCACCTTTATCGCTCCCGCGCTTGTCCACTTCGAACTAGGGAGAAAGCTCTAGGTAGGTGGTCAAATATTTATTGAACCAAGGAACTGCATTCAATGTGCCTTAAAATCTACACATGAAAATTTATCACAAACTTTTAATGAACCCAGTTTAAAATATACCGAAAGTAAATTCTTAGAAGTGTCTAAGACTTGTGCACGACATAAAAATATTTGGTTAAACAAAATCAAATTTTCTTCATATTATGATACATGTTCTTTTTAAAAAATATGCATCCTTATTACGTAACAACTTAAAATGTGTGCACACAACTCTCTTATTATGAGATGACTTTCATTTATATTGTCGGAAAATCTGTGATTGGCGATTGAAATTTTGGATTCAAGAAAATATAGAACATGTTCTAAACGAAAACCTTGAAAGAAAACAAGACTTTAAGAAATCGAAAGAGAAAATGGCCACAATTATGACGTTCGTATGTCATATAGCATTCAATTAATTAATTGAGTGAGTGAAGACATTTGAGCAGCTCTTAACAGCGAGGTCTTGAGGACCGATGAGGATGATTGAGGTATGGAGCAGCGCTGGAATGAAAAGGCGGAGGAAACGGGAGATCCCTGAGAAAACCCGCCGACCAGCTGCATCGTTGGGCACGATTCTCACATGAAAAATCCGGGAGTGAACCGGTCGGGGATTGAACCTGGTTCGCCTTGGTGTAAGGCGAGCAGTCTAACTGCTCAGCCACCACGGCCCCTTCAATGAATTGAATTCAATAAAAAAAAATAAAGTAAATTGAAGAACAATTTGACTGTGAGATAGGGCCTTTAAGGTGGCCGCCTGGATGAAGGAATTTTGCACGTCTGAGGCCTAAAAACGTGGGAGCGCTAGGGGCGACCGAGACATGCGCATAAACTCTTTCATCGCCTCTACGCGCAAAGCACTGAACTGGCGTCAAGTCTTGCCGTAGATAACGCGCCTCTACGAGACTTTCAGCGGAGACCCTACCATTTTAAGACTTATTGGTAAAAATAAAGTTTTGATGCACGTCCCTATTCCTTTAATGTTTTGTACCGGAATGTTCATACCTAAAAATGACCGTGAAAACACCCGTTTGAGCCATTTTTACTATTACAAAAACATGCTTTAGACGGATATAGAGGAACTGGAGAGCGTGTACAGACGCATAACGTTTCTTAAATGCTATTCATAAGCAGGCGTCACTCAGACACGGACGGTTTTTTAAATAAAAGTTTTCTGCTGGAGTTGTGCACGCCGTTCGGCGGCCTACCCAGGGAAGATGACGTACCTGAGCACGTCGGGCAGGCCCTCGTCGCCGGAGCTGTCGAGGCTGAGCGGGGGCGAGTAGTCGCTGTCGTGTTCGTCCCCGGACCCGGAGGCAGGGTTGGCCGGGGTCGGCGTGGTCCCGGGCAGCAGACCCAGCTGGTAGCGCGTCACCACGGGCAGGCCGTGCAGCCGCGGGTTTCGCCTCCGCCTCTTCACCAACAGCAGCGAGCAGTTCTCGCCCGGGCTGCACTCCGAGCTATCGTCCTCTGCAACAATGTTGTTCCGCCGGAGTGCAAGCATGGCTTTCAACGCGGCGGCCTTCCAACTCGACGAGCAAACTTTTCACTTTAGCTGTCCCCAAAACACTTTCGAGTAAATGTTTTACTCGCTCATGGCAGTGTCCCAAAACTGCAGAGTAATTACTCTGAGGCATCTTGCTGCAGTAAAACTTTAACACGCACTATTTCAGCGAGTAACGAATTGTATAGTCTATTCATGGGCTCTCGCACTTTTTGAATCAAACCTTTGAAAAATAACATAATATATGACATGTTTGGGTGTTTCTTAAATATGCCATGTATGACGAGCGTTTTATACTTGTGTTAACGTAAAAGTACCTTTCTTTTGGTTAACTTTTCACCTGTTTTTTATCTATAAAATTACAATATTAAATTTTTATTTAATATGAATAAAAACAGGGAGCAAATTAATGTGTTGGTAATGCCTTGTAAGAAATAGTTCTTATGCAAAATATAACACTGAGCGCGCACGAATGCGGTGCACNTAATGTGTTGGTAATGCCTTGTAAGAAATAGTTATTATGCAAAATATAACACTGAGCGCGCACGAATGCGGTGCACTGTCTCTTGGTGTAATTTTCTAGTCTCGATTAAGATTTGTTTGCATGAGGCGGAGGAATATTCTGGAAGCAGAACTCTAGCAGGGCTTCAGAAAAGTTGGAAATAACAGTGAATGGAATAGGTATAAACTGAAAATGAATTACATAATATTGAAAGGAAATGCGGACACGATGTTTAGACACACACAGAAAAACTACAAATAACAAGTGATAGAATTAGTATTTTTATTTAAAAATTAACTTTTATAAAGTTTTTATTTTTGGATATAATATAATGTTTACGATTAACTTCGGTAACTAAACCGGTCTATGTATAAAACTTTTTTTTTGGAAAATAAAGTATTTGGAGAAAGTGATAAATATCTTTCGGAATTTATATTGGTTGCTTAATAAGTAAATATTTGTAAACACAGAATGCTATTTACATAACGCTCTTTCCAAAACCACGTGTATTCTTGCTTTCCTCAGTTGTCCAAAGGAGCACTGCGTTCACTGTAAAACACCGCACGGCTCATTAAAAAGTAGTTCACATATTTTTACGAAACGATTCATGGTCATCGCGTACGTAAGGCATTCAGCCAATAGAATTGAAGGAGAAAAGAAGAATTAGTAGTAATTTATTTCATTTAATGTCTTATTTCTAAAAGAAAAGTAACTTATTTAAATTTTAGAAAAGTAACTTCTTTAAAAAAATNTATTTCATTTAATGTCTTATTTCTAAAAGAAAAGTAACTTATTTAAATTTTAGAAAAGTAACTTCTTTAAAAAAATTTTTTACTTATTTAAAAATAAGTCTTAGCCTGTGGGTAATAATTGCATTTTAATTTTGTATTGTATTATTATGTTTAGTATTGACAAGTCCTGTGAAGTAAGTACTCACATAATAAGGAAGCAGATAAAATGAAATGCAATTTTAGTTTGCTAAAAAAAAAAATCACTATTTCACTAAAATCAAGTTAATTTATAGTAATGTGTGATTGGTTAAACACGAGACGTGTACATTCACTATGGACCACACATCTGTGTAAACATTCTATGCAGACGTCTCTTACGTACAAGGAATTGATTCAAATTTTTTTATAATTTTTTAATTTAATTTTTAGTATTCCTTAGATCTTATTACTGCCGCATAGAGCATAAAGGATATGGAATTTGTCAAATTATACAAAAAATTAAATATTAAAAAAAAAAAATACACACACAAAGGCAGAAGGTTACTATACAAAATTTGACCAATTAGAGTATACATGCAATTGAGATAAAATGATACGTTTAAAAAACATATCGAAAAAAGAGGCTTACTTGTAGCTGTACTAAGGTTAATTCTACTAGAGGTTGGGAAGATCAATGTCAAAAGTTNATTTCATTTAATGTCTTATTTCTAAAAGAAAAGTAACTTATTTAAATTTTAGAAAAGTAACTTCTTTAAAAAAATATTTTTACTTATTTAAAAATAAGTCTTAGCCTGTGGGTAATAATTGCATTTTAATTTTGTATTGTATTATTATGTTTAGTATTGACAAGTCCTGTGAAGTAAGTACTCACATAATAATGAAGCAGATAAAATGAAATGCAATTTTAGTTTGCTAAAAAAAAAAAATCACTATTTCACTAAAATCAAGTTAATTTATAGTAATGTGTGATTGGTTAAACACGAGACGTGTACATTCACTATGGACCACACATTTGTGTAAACATTCTATGCAGACGTCTCTTACGTACAAGGAATTGATTCAAATTTTTTTATAATTTTTTAATTTAATTTTTAGTATTCCTTAGATCTTATTACTGCCGCATAGAGCATAAAGGATATGGAATTTGTCAAATTATACAAAAAATGAAATATTAAAAAAAAAACACACACAAAGGCAGAAGGTTACTATACAAAAGTTGACCGATTAGAGTATACATGCAATTGAGATAAAATGATACGTTTAAAAAACATAGATACCATCGAAAAAAGAGGCTTACTTGTAGCTGTACTAAGGTTAATTCTACTAGAGGTTGGGAAGATCAATGTCAAAAGTTTGGCAACCAAAAAATCTCGCCACTAGGTAAGCGCTAGTGTCAGCAATGTACCAAATGTTCTCTATTTACTATGTTAAAAAACAGGATAATTGAAATAATTATAAATCAAATAAAAAATAACTTCGTAACTAAAGTAAAATATTTTTCTTTTATTACTCGCGTAGCTTAAAATTTTAATTAAAGTTACCGTTGGTAACACTGCGCACTTAGTGGCGGAAATTTTCCGGATGCCAAACTCTCCCTGTCTCCCATACGAAATCACGTTTTGTTCCTAGTTTGAGTAGAATAAATTTGATGCGTAAAGCCCCTGGCACACTGTCAAATGTTCGCCTTCAACCATATTTGACAATAAAATTTGAAGACAAAACACGGCCATAAAATTGTTCCTTCCAACAAGTTTTATCAAATCTTGAATGTTTTTGAAATTGTCACTCTTTCAAATTTTTTTACCGAGAGAATATTATTTTAATTATTATTTTAAAATTATTTTCGTAGCGAGATATAGATTTAATTTTTTAATGCACACAATTACAGGAAGAAATGTAAGGAATGTTGTAATTTATTTTAGCTTCTTTACTAAATTCAAATTTTATTTGTCAGAGATGTTTCCTGCACAGTGAAATTTAATACCTTTGAGTTCTTAATAGTATGTACAATATTCACTTAAAATAGCATTCGTGCCCAGACAGTTTCTACATAAAATAATTATCTTCATAACCTACTTCGTTTCCAGCAATAATTGTTAGTTATTTTAACATTTCTTGACGTACAATTTTGTCGTGCACGATTCTGATTGGCTGAAACCGTCAAACATCGAAGAAATTTTAGAACCGGTCCAATCTTAAAATATTGGATGGAAACTGAAACCATCCAAATTTCTCAGACAAATATGGCCACGGTAGTGACGTTTCGATGACGTCACAACTGTCCAACTTTATTCGACAAAACTATTGGAAGCGGTTGGGCGGAAAAATTTGACAGTGTGGCAGGGGCTTAGCACAACCTGGCTTAACCATTCTGATAACCGTACAGAAAAAACTTATTCTAGACACACGCACTGATGCCACCTTTGAAGACATTTTAGCTTCCTAGCCTAAAATTCGACACGTTCCTAGCAACAGTTAGTTGACGTGACGTCCCTGCATGCAGCATTTCGTGTCGTTCAGGCCCCGTGCAGTTAGAACGTGAGGTTGACCGGCTGTAGAATAATGTATGATGTGCACCGGTGTGCCTAGTTGAGGGAATATAGACACTTTCATATCGCATAGTGCACGTATGGCGTCACCTATTTCCCGAATGCGGTCGTGATAACGATCAAATTAGCAATANTTGCACCGGTGTGCCTAGTTGAGGGAATATAGAGACTTTCATATCGCATAGTGCACGTATGGCGTCACCTATTTCCCGAATGCGGTCGTGATAACGATCAAATTAGCAATAGCTATTGAATTACGGTGAAAATTCAACGCTGAAACTGTGCTTGTGGTCGCTATACGCTGAAACGGTCATTAAAAATCGTCTCGCCTTACTTCATTGCTTAGCGAGAGCCGACCGGCAAATACGTGAGATTTGCTTCCTAATTGCTGGCATTGTGTAATTCTTCGTTCGTGTAAATACTACTTTATTCTGTTTTTTCTAGGCGTAAATTTAGCTAGTTACTCTGAGATAACGCAATAGGCCTATTAGTAAAAAAAGTAGGTACTTACAATATTTCACTCGATTTTTTTTATTTAGTACTGTGCAATTTGCAACTCCTCAATTGTGGTATATTTGTTTTTAAGCCTCGTCGAGTTCGTAATGTGAAGTAAACACTTGTTGGCTAAATAAATTAAACCAAGCGATCAAGTTAGTTTCAACAGTTGTTAAGTTTCAAAAAGTAAAAAAAAGGTGGTTGTAATAATGATATTTATTGAAGATAACTTTAAGTGAAGCACATTTTACATTTTTTTCTCCCGTCAGTGAGTCACTGAGGTGTATAACAAAATCGATTTTGTTCGTAATTTTTGAAAATACGGTATGACAAAACGAGAAAGTATGAAAGTTTTACCAAGACTGCGTTTTCGTACAAACTAAGAAATGTTTATACTTGAGTAGCTGGATTTGTGATGTGCAATAACAAAGACTTTTGTAGCACGACTAATAAATACAACTTCAATGTGATTATAACCAAATAATGAAAAAAATAACATGTGAAATTGTTCTGTTTGCCTTGAATCAAGAAAATCAAAACATTTATCGACAACGTATAAAGGTTTTAACTTACTTTCATATTAGAAAAGAAAATCCATCTATTGCCGTCTCGATTTAGCGAAATACCGAACTCTTGCATTGCATCAAGTCTTAACAGTGTTTTATGCCGTAACAATATTTCACATACTAGGTATATATTACTAAAATTGAGTAGAGTATTAAAATTTTTAATTATAATTCATACCTGATTGCCCTCCCACACTTCGTAAATTGTTCAACGGCGTGTTGGACATTACACTTTTCACAAGTTTATTTGCGAGTAAAGAAGATACGAATTTAAAGCGTTTCTCTCTTGCAACTCCAACGTATTCTGCTTACAAAGCAAGTAAGATACTTTACTGCTGGGAAGTATTTTGTTTCTACGCCAGAGAGAAAATAGCACTTTGAAGTAGAGTACACCATCTCCAAGGAATAAACATTCAACAATTACTTTACTGCTATCAAGACTACTGAATGGCTGACACGTATTTATAAAGTTATTTTTTTTTGCAGACCGTTAGTTGTTTCTTGTTGGATCATAAACAACTTGTACCCAAAAGTTATAAGTCATCAGGTTTCTTTTAAGTTGAAGTTGTAAGTTTCAAGTTATACGTGACAACAAACTACAAGCAGATTATGAAACAAAGTAATGTAAAAGACAATCGTCGCCTGAAAAATATAGGTCTGCTGTTGAGTCTTCATGTTATGGAACTATGTTCACAGCTAAATCACTCTTTCAGAAAACTATGGTGTCAAGTGAAAACGGAGTCGCGTTGTTAAGATGCACAGAAAGAAACACATTCAAATAGCTGTTTTGGCAGACCTGTTTTTGTTAGTGTCACAATTTAAATATAGTTACTGTATCGTAGAAGAGGGTTATTGCGAGGACTGAATATAAAAAATATAATATGAAATGCAGCGCCACTGAAGAGGTTAAAGTGAACAATATTCTTGCTGCAAGCACAAGACACACTAGATCCTTTGATATGATGTATATTTTGCCGGACCCCCCAACCGTTTCTTTAATACGAGCTAAGAAAATATTTTACTGCACACCTTGGGTTGCCAACTCTCCCGTATTGTACGGGATTTCCCATATCCTGGTGTTGAAACAATAATCCCGCGTGGACAAAGGACGGGACGTCATATATCCCGTATCTCAGACTACTTCCAAAATAAACCTGGTATTAATAAACACAGTGTCAGTGATTTACCACTTCCACGATTGCATAGGTGTACTGTGCTCAATGACCACAGTTACAATATTGACGCCGACAGGAGGGATTTCTTCAACAAGTGCGTTCTTGTAACAAGGGCTTGCAGTGTGTGTTGGTGTCGTCTATTTTGCTATTAAATCAGAAATTAAAATCGCACTGAACTATAACTATAGTTATACCTTTTTTTTTTTTGTGTATGCCCAGATAAAATGTCGACTGATGTACGATACTAATTTTGCACATTACAGATAGTTTTTGAAATTACAATTTTTAATAACAATTTCCCTCGATCGTTTCATTGCGGTCTGATGTCGTGTGACAGAGTTGTCAGAAATGCCTCTAATGGAAAATCTGACAAAGTTGGCAACCCCTACTTACACAGCCTATCCATTTTTCAATATATAATTTGTTACAAACTCAAGTTTATTTTACAACTAAATTTGCAAAAAAAAAAAAAAAAAAAAAAAACCCTTTATTGGCCTACTAACAAAAGTTCCTTTTTTACAGAATAATTACAAAATATATTAGTTTCACTCGCGAACCCTTGACCACAAGCTTAACGACCCCCAGGAGTCTGTGAACTATAGATTAAGAATGGCTGCACTAGATGAAGTGAAAAGATGGTTTCAGAAAGTGTGTGTGTGTGTATGTGTATATATATATATGTGTGTGTGTGTGTGCATATATAAATTACACTATTCATGGAAATACGTTCAGTGTTAATAGAAGCGAGACATTCACGCAATAGATTAAATAATGCGCATGAAGTGTTGCGAATGTTCTGTTCTGTTACCAACTCCTGCTACGATAATTTTTATTATTTTCAGATATGGAATTCACTTCCGGATATATCAGAATTTTTTTTATACCAATATCACAAAACCACACAGGAAAAAAATGAATGAGAACATGTCCCTTTTAAAATCTTGCTATATCAGAGAACCTGCAGCGCTGCAATAACGCTTAACCAGCTGAAAGCGCCCATTGTAATGGCTTCTCTTCAAAAGTGCGCTTTATATTCAGTACTCTGAGCGTATATTATCTGACAGTTGTCTAAATATTTCCGATAATTTATTCGTATTTATTATAAACATTTCACGATATTTGATACGGAAATAACGTAGAGAGTCACGATACTTGTAAAACAATCCTAAATATTTTGCTACGAGTGTGCAGCACTCCTGAAGAATAAAATTTTTTAAAAAATCTCGAGTTCCGATTATTATACGTTTAAGCAATTCCAGTTAAAGCTTGTGAGCACTGTGAATAATATTAACGAAGATTTAAAAAAGTTTACAAGTGCGATTTGTTCATTTTGAGCATGTACTGTGTGTGTCACTGATAATTGAGGTTTAAGTGATTGTAGTTATTACAGAAACAGTGATTACGACCTTAATTATAACTGATAATATTCCTATCATTAGAGCAAACGATAAATTCTGTGTGGCTAGTACCTGCTATTAAACGATTAAAATAAAAAGAGCAAGAGACAAAGGGATGTCTCAGATTAATTAAAGAAACCTGCAGTCCTAAAAATGTTGTGACATACCCACTGTATTTCCATTGAAATGTTGTATATAATATTTACAATAAAGAGAGAATTCTTTACACACCTTGCACAATACTTACAGCAACACAGGGACATTGCAGTACGGTATATCACGTAATAGTTTATGGACTCTGTGGAAACGCAAGCATTGCCACCTTATCGTGTATTCCGACATATTGCAGAATGGCTAATTTGAAATTAAATAAAAGTAACTTTTTTCTGAACAGAGTAGGTTGAGTTAAAATTTCTACATTACGTTGTGTTGTAACTTTTTATACAGCATAAATCCAACATGTAGGATTTATTAACACAAATGAGGTGGAAATTGTTTTTCGATGAGTATTGTACTGCCATATTTGTTTATTTGCTTAAAGCTTATTTATGTTGAGGTCCCAGGCGAGGTGCCTTAATAACAATGTGCGTCGCCGCGCTTTCCCCATTTCACATCGCCTCGTTCGATCTGCAGTCTTGCCGGCAACAACAGGAAGCGCACAGCCAGCTACTTTTAACATCAGCCTTCTTGCGTATCGCATACGTTGATCCTGGCCAAGTTGGAATTGCAGTGAAGAGTCTTACCAGCGAGGTCTTGAAAGCTGATGAGGGTGAAGTGAGGTGAGTATGGAGTAGCGCCGGAATGCAAGGGCGGGGAAACGCTTTTTAAAAGAAACAGCTTTGCTCAACATGGACGTAGAAGCCATGGGGTTGTGGGGGTTCCGGTCCCCTCCCCCGNGGGGGGGGGGGGTTATAAGAACCCCCACTGGAATTACTGTGACCCCCATGGAACCCAGAATCATACTCACTGGAGTTCCTTGTTTACTGTAATTTTCGTATAATCTCTTAAAATAGCAGTTGTGTTCAGTATATATTTATATTTCTGCGTCATTTTCCAACTTATTGTAAGATATGTAATCGGGATTATGCGAGCATTAATGAGGAGCGAGCAATAAAGAGTAAACACTGTAAAAAGTAAAAAAAAAAAAAAAAAAAAAAAAAATCCTGTCAATTTGATCACAAAAACAGTAACCACACAATGCACATATTACCATAAAATTTTAATTAACAGAAATGTCTTTAAAATTTTATTTCACGAGAATATTATAACATTTAGATAAATTTCTAGTTCAGTTTTTAAAAAAAAATCTTTTATTTAAAGTGATTTACTAGTCCAAATATTATTACTAAATTTGGTTACAATATTTCGAGAAGAAATTTAATGGAGTGCTTTAAAGAATTTTATCATTAAAGACGTGTGGCAATACATTATTGATGTGGCAATACATTATTAATTACTTATTGAGGCTGACTGAATGTATAATTAAAGTATTAGCAATCAAACATGAATCATCTTTAGGAATAAATAGTGTTACAAGACGTCGGAGGGGCGTATCAGAGTCCGTGAGGTGTTGAAGGTCTTAATAAAAATAAAAGAACTTAAATTTGATGTCAGATTATTCACACAGCTATTATTTACAGTATTTACCTAACCAACTCCGTTATTAATCTTTTTTATTTCTCAATGAACGCCGTTTTTAATGTCTATCTCAACTCCAATTAAAGTTCTTCTTAATGTCTCTGATTATAGTCGATTAACTCGCACTCAACACATGTTCAGTCTGTCTGTTGCCATAATATGAAATGTCTTTAACCCACACATCCAGTTCAATAGTCCCGCCTGTCAGTCGCACTCTTAACTGCACCGGTGCTCGCAGTCGCAGATTTTCCTCCCGCTGGTAGTTTCTGGCATCACCCGTTGCTCCTCTGGCTCGTCGTCTATCACTCAAGGTCGCACAATCGCCCAAACTCCCGAATCTCATAAACTCCCGGCTCGGAGGCCCGTCGCGCTTAAATAATATCTCTGGCCCTGGTCTGGATGGTTCGCCGCACCCCGAGTCACGCTGAGAGAAACTCTATCATGAAACCAGAACAATCATCAGATAAACGCATACATTCAATCAGCTGAAGGTCAGGAGCGCGCGAGCCGCAAAAGAGTTATTGCGGCGAATGCTTTTCGTGACAAGATACGAGAGTATTGTATCATCGCTCGCCTGACCTAGCATTACTCCGTTCTTGCAGCCCGCTATCGTATCATTACTTAGTCCTTCTTGCACTCTGCGCTCGCTCACGCGATGCAATGCAGCGAGCACTTACACTAGAATTATTTCTACCTCGTAAAAAATTAATCAATCTGAAGAAAAACAAGAAGTTACTGATAACTAATGAGCCTACTTTCTTCTACATGGGTGCAAATAAATTTTAGTGAATATCTTAAAAGCTTTGATCGTAGGTAGGTGTTGACGTCTCATTGACAGCAATATCATTAGAGATGAAACCAGAAGCACGTGAAACAGTACAAAGACAATTAAAATACACGAGTGACGTACCAGAGATTCTAATTCAGAAAAACTGTTAAAATTAAGCTAGTATGCAATCAACTGCATTACAGTGGTAGGATTCGGAGCATCAACTTCGGATGTCATCAGTCTAATGTTTTGAACGATAGGGTTCACTAACCTGAAATATTTACACAGCCATAGTTTTGAAAATAAGTGTCGGAGCCATTTAAAACAAATAATTTTACATGGCCTACCATAATGCTATAAGTGTGAAAACTGTGGTGGAAATCGGTTAAATGGTCTCCCAAATATGGCATAAAACCTTATTTAATTAAACGGGGCTGTCTTACAAAATCGCTTAAAAAGAAGCTCTGCACACGATGTTTCTAATAGACACGGTCATCATAAAAAGTTTGATTGAATTTGTTAAATTGTTAAATAGATATGCCAAACATTTCAAAATATTTATATGACAGTCATTTTAAAATCATTGTCTGACACAATCTAAATCCTGTAACTTTATGTGGCCTTCTGTAGCTGTGAAAATTTGGTGGAAATAAGTTGAATTGTTCCGGAAATATGGCAAAATGTTCAGTTTACACACCTTAATATATTACGTAAAAAATCTGGTAAAAGGATTTCTGTATGCATAAATGATACTTCTATTTAATACTGTTTGCGTACTAAATTTGGTTGAATTTTGTTGAAACGTTTCATAGATATGACAAATTAATCTAAATTATGCATATGAACCCCATTAAAACATGCCTGCCGCACATAACACATGTTAATTTACATACCCTACTGTAGCAACACTAGTGTGAAACTTTGGTATGAATCGGTTGATTGGTCCTCGAAATATGGCATAAAACCTCCATTGTTCATGTGACTATCTTCATAAATGGAGAACAAAAAGTTTTTGTATTAGCACATTAGATGATTGTGAGATACAATATACAAAGTTGAATTTAAATCAGTTACATAGTTTCGTAGATATAGCACACTAAGCTAAAATGTTTGTATTGACGCCATTCAGAAAATAAAGAGACTTATAAACTTGAAACACATAAATTAATATGGCCTACCACAGCAACTGTATTTCATGTGGTGCTATCTTCAAAAATGACGGATTAACAATATTTACCTGCTTACACCTTATGCTGGCGGCAGCATACGAAATTTGTTTTACATAGGTTGAATGGTTTCCGAGATGACATATCACCCTAAATTTTAACATGGCCGCCATTTTGAAAGTAAGTGCCCGGAGTGGTCGAAAACTATAAAAGCCAGGTGTCCTTGCTTGGTGCTATATGTGTAGCGAGTTTGGAGAAATTTTATTCATGTGTTCAAAAATTGATAGGGTGACTGCACACGCGCACGCAAGCACACACGCACACACAACACATACGTACAAACATACACACACACATACAGGAAAGTGATCTCGTAGGCCTTTCTTTCCTTTGAAAGTAGACTATTAACTTAGTTTAGTTATATTTTTTTATTAACACGTTTTGTCACTCATCCCTACGTGTAACGGGTGTTTTATTTGTGCAGCGATAACATGTATCTTCCATTTAACAGATTTATCTTTCTCTTCTCATTTTTGACTGTAAAATTACCTTGGATAACTGTGTATTGGATCATTTGTTGTTTATATTAGGAGTGAACCTGTAACCACATAAAGTTTGAAAGGAAACGTACGAAGTTATGCAGTACGCAATGCGAGTGAGTAGTGACTCCCTACGCTGAAGTCATGCGATGCGCACGAGCAGTCTAGTTTTGGCGGCCAGACGATTTCACCTTACTTCCTTACATCATCGACTCGGGTAATCCCGAACACCGAAGTACCGAACACAATCATCTGATAGTATTGTACTCTAGTTTAGGAATTGCCAGTTCATCTCATAGCGTCAGTCTGCCGAGTAACGTGGCAGTGGTTCACAGGTTCTCGTAACTGTCAGCACACAGTGAAGCTGAGAGCAAGTAGTAGTATTCTGTCATACTCTTGTATCTACTGAAAAGCTATACAGGATGATTCTAAAATCATGGGACAAACATTGAGGGGTGGTAGAGCTCACTAAAACAAACAATTATTGTATAGGAATATATGGGCGGGAGTGACACGTTGAGGCACAAACACAAAAACATAACACATTAACGGAAACATAAAATGTTCACTAGCAGCATACTTAACGAGTGATTCCGTACATAAAATGTTAGAAAAGTTGCTGGAAATGCATCCACCAACAGTCACGCATGCTTGGCGACCTCTACATATGGCGTGATTGGCTGACAATGGTGGCGTGCGTGAAATACCCGGCGTATTTGAATCTGTTCGCCAATCACTCCACCGACGCTACCAAGCTTGCATTACTGTCGGCGGTAGCAATTTTGAGAAATTATTATAAACATTGCTGTAAAAAGGCACTTAGCGGCGACGTAAATAAACAATGTGTTGCATTTCATGTGTTATTTTTGTGTTTGTGCCTCAACGCGTCACTCCCGCCCATATATTCCTATACAATAATTGTTTGTTTTAGTGAGCTCTACCACCCCTCAATGTTTGTCCCATGATTTTAGAATCATCCTCTATACATTTTTGCATTTATATGTCTATATTTCAAAGTACCAATGTAAGTCGTAAATTTTTTGGTGTTTGTAATCTGCGTGCTGTCATGGCATCTCATAAGGTTACACGAGATGTTCGGTACTGCTCCAAAATTATTTATGTGTATGAGTTTCATTTGTTATTAATAATTCTATTATTATTTAGGGTAATAAATAATAATCTCAGTGAACATCTTTGAGGCAGCGAATAATCCCTAATTAACTCGTTTTAAATAATGCAGGTAAGAAATCCAGAACACAAAACTAATCGAGCCAAGTGGACAGCGAATGATCTTAAAAATGACATACGAAGAAATATACTGGGAAATAACCTTTTATTTTTTGGATTGCTGGTTTCAATAAAAAAATAAATTTGTATATGTTTTCTTAAACATTTTTTAGTTTATGGATAAACGCCAGTTTCATGAGAGTGATAATACCTGTGTGCAAAAACCGGGGTCATTCTCGCCCCTAAAGGTAGAAAACATAGTCTTTGCCAGAAATGGAGATCGAAGATAAACCATAACCAGTTGCTGTTTAATTAATGGTCATGACATAAAATTTCTGAGGCCTCTTTAAGGGTTATTTAATAAAGAATATAATGATAGCATGAGAAAGTTCCCTAAAATTTTCACCTCTGATGTATTGCAACTATTAAGAGAGTCTACTTGAAGACGGATACATCCGTCTGCGCATTTAGGGCAGCATGAATTCGTCAGCTGAATCCAAAAGTCGTCAGTAGAGATTTCCTGAATTCTCCTGGGGTCTAAGGAGCGTAGAGGAAGGTCCATCAAACGAAACGCAATCAATCAATAAACAGATAAATGGACTGTCGTTCTCAATCCTCTTATGGTGTGCAAGATAACCCTATAAAGGATTATCAAGTCTCTATTGTAAACATTTAGATTATTCCAGGGCCTTCAGAAATTAGGCCTATGACGTCACGTCAAGGGCGGAAGAAACAACACTCTCGTAATCTAACATCTACAGCAATGAAGAAAAATTTGAAGAAAAGACGAAGAAGAGAGAAAAAAAAAACAAATTTCACTGGAGCTCAGGAAAAAATTAAAGCTTGCAGACAGCTGTCATGCAGATCACCGCGATGATCTCCAGAGGATGAAGATGTAGGAGACGAAACAACCATATATGAATACACTAATTATATGGACCTTGATGAATTTGTAGAACTCAATGGAGCGCAGGTGGCTAATCAAAAAGTATTTTTATGTTTGTGGGGAATTTGGGAGACGCGAAGACGTAGAATAAATGTGCTACTGTCACAAGAAAGGACCGGATTCACAAAAACTTTAGATCCTGGAAGAAAAGAGGATTACGTATGCCTTTGGTGCTTGAAACCTCCACTTATTTGCGTAAAACGTCATTCAAAGATACACACATGTTTGTATCAAAATATATTAATCATTATTGTAGTTTCATATAAACTTAATGACTTGTGTGCGTTTCCAGTAATTTTGTTTTATTTATATATTGTTACTTACAATGTTTGTTTTTAATCAGAACTGTTCTCATATTGAATGGGCATTAAACGTTAATGGTATAACTTGAATTCGTTTTATACGTATTGTTACGCGCTCGCTGCTTTGTTCCGCGCGAGTGAGTGGAAGTGAAGGACAGAGTAGTTATGATGGTGGCGGCGGCAAGTCAATGCAATGTTTTGAATGACAAGCGTGCGATAAACTAGGAACTGAGCATCTGTTACAAAAAGCGAGCCGACACTATAATCCTTTTTGCGGCGCGCGCTGCTGACCTTGGTTGTATTGAGTTTCTGTATTTATTTGAAGAATTTTCTAGTGGTTTGCCGGCCTAGTTTCTGTAAGCGTGTCACTGGGTGCTTCGAACTTTCCAGGTCAAGGCCAGCAAAGTATGAATAGTGTGATAGGCCTCCGAGCCGGGAGTTGTTGATTGTAAGAGTGGATGAGTTTTGGCGATAGACGACGAGCGGCGAGTGAAGTGACCAGCGGAAGGGAAATCTGCGACTGCTAGTATCAAGCAGTGAAGAGTGCGGCTGGCAGGCTGTACTATTGGATTAGATGCGAGAGTGAAATACATTACAAATGATGGCAGCAGATAGACTGAACGTATGTTAATGATGAGTAGGAGTTAATTGACTATAACGAAACAGCGACATTGAGAAGGACGTTAATTAGAGTTGAAATAGACATTAAATGTCGCGCTCACAGAGAAATAAAAACAGTAAGAGTGGAGATAGATAATTTAATGCTGTAAATAATAGCTGTGTGAATAAATTAGAAATAAAATTTAGTTCTTTTATTTTTATTAAGTCCTCCATCCCTCACGAACTTAGATAACGCCTCTCAGGCGTTTTGTAACAGTACAAATATCTAAACACTACTTCTCTAGTTCGACTTCTACGTAAATCAAGATAATTCCTTCTCTGTAGGGAGAGGGGAGGGAGTATGTGGCGGGCGAAAAGTCGCGAATCAGATTTCCTACGGACAGTTATTGCTCTGCACCGTAGCTCATTTCGCTGCCAAGTCATTTCGTATTCTCGTGCAAATAATTCTGTCCACCTGTATACGAATGTGTCTTGGTATAGGCTATTCACGGTTCAGTGAGCACTTTTGAAAGCGACCTCTGCATATTTAACTGCCCACATCTTAAGATGTTATTACACTCCACAATATGTCCTTGTAAGTTCTACGGACAGGGCCCTTTGGTATGCCGGAAATTCTTTGGAGTCCACTCTATGCTCATGTAGTAGTCCTTTCTTATTACAATTAGGACATATATCTTTATAGTCCTTGTCATTTTTTCTTGGGACAGTTCTCAAACTCATGCCCCTTAACTCCACATCTTGAGCAGGTGGACTCTGAATCTCTGCACTGTCTGGCAATGTGTCCCCATTGCTGGCATTTATAACAGCATGACAGAGAGATATAATCTCGCATGCGACAGCTGTCATAGCCCACATATACTCTTTCCCTTTCAATGAGAGCATTTCGAATTCTCGGATCACATTCCACAACGACATTGACCCTGTCCGTATTTCTTTTACCAGTTCTGTGGCTAACCCTTATTACATTTACAAAAATTTCCAGGTTGTGTCCACCACAACTGCCACTCTGGAAGTTCTGCCTAAAAATTGACTCAGGTAGGTCTCTGATGTCTTCACATTGTGGGACATCATGGATTACCACTTTTGGGCCTCTTTTCTTGGGGTCCCTAATTTGAGTCAAAGCTCCTTTATTTTGGAAACATTATTAATGCTTTACAGCGTTTCGTTGTCACCAGCCTCTCTCGAAATTCCGCCACCCCTGATGCCTCTCATATTTCTGATTTGAAGGCCATCGTTTTTAGGGTCAAACCCTTTCTTGGTTTTTTCCCTCGTTTCTGTACTCGTCCCTTCCTTGTCAGGGTATACGAGAATAACTTCCTTAGAGGGTTTAAGTCTCATATATCCCAAGCCTGCTGCCTGCGCATAGCTCTTTATGCCAGGTATGACCTTTTCTGCAGGTTTTATTTCCTCTCCTTTACTGGTGGTACAACTCACCTGTTGCAAATTGCCAATCAATTTTCCATTTTCAATTATCACCTTGTTTATGTGACTTTGCAACTGGTTGAACTTAGGAATCAACCAATTCGCCTGTGTATTGTTGATTTTGGAGCTTTTGGATAGCAACCACTCCTTCATCTTAGACACTATTTCCTTTGCCTCCTCATGAGTTTCCTCAACTCGCTTTTCCACTCTCTGAATGAAATCATTCTCCAATGAGCCACTCCCCCCC
>NQII01000668.1:276608-298847 GCA_002778355.1 Clitarchus hookeri
TCTGGCCATTGGAGAAGCGAAATTTCCTCTTCACTTTAGGCTCTTCTCCTCTCGAGGTTCCAGGAACAACCTCTATCTCTTTTCTGTCAGATCTACGTGCCATATCAGGAACCATCTCAGGAACTACTTCTGGGTTGGTTGTCTCAGGAAATATCATCCTGGAGGATTTCAGGGGTTTCCCCTTCTTGCCCACCAGGGTGAATCCTTGTATTCTTAGAGATGCCGATCTCAAGTCAGGTTCTTAATCTTCCGATGAATCATCTGTGCCTTCCAATCCTTTACTGCCTGCTTGGGATCCCTCTAGATGTTCAAGTTCATCTTCATCCTCACTTTCACCTTCTTCACCTCCTTCTTCTTCTTCCTCATAGCATTCCTGCATCCAGGAATCTACGACACTTACTTTGACACCATTAATATGGTTCCATATCTTCCAGTGCAGTCTCTTTTCCGATGGAGGCATTCATTTTATAATGCCCCAATCGAAATTAGCGTCAAGAAGACTGGTCACAGCCGCCAACGAGACAGCCCTCCTTTCAAACCTTTTCTTTTGTCTTTTATTGACAGTGGCTTGTCAATCACTGTAGTTCCCAGATCCTCCATCAGGCTTGAACTTGCCTGCCTAAACGGGCTAGTTGAGGACGCCATTGTGTTCCCGAGTCTCACAGGATCCACACAATGACGTCTCTCTTACACTGTTCTTACACAAGTCTCTCAAAACACTAACACTTGCGTGCTTACCACTACGTAAGTCCTCGCACTACACACAGTTCCTCACATACAAAAGTTTATACACACAAAAGTCCACAATGTCCTTAACTAGTTTTGAAACCTGTGAGGTCACAGCACCGACTAAGCCTGAGGCCGTAGGCCTCAGACCGGCTTCCTTTTCTTCGCTCCCTCTTTACCATCCACGAGGGATCCCTCTAGGGGAATTATGGCCACACACAAACCCTTATGGCATAGGTCCAGTGGACTGATGACCTCATGATCCATTGATCCACCCGGCCACGCAGAGGCGGGGAGCCAGTACCACATTGCCCTCTTTGTGATCACTTGCGATCCCACTCCGAGGACAGTCCTGAGTTAATGTTCTTTCTTTCTTTCTTTCTTTCATTCAGTCACGCCCCCAACTCATGCACCACAGTGAAAATTTGCTGTTACTCACAAAATTCGCCACTCCTTTGGGAGAGGTTTCTTTAAACTCAGGCGATACTTTCCGAGGGCACCCTGGATACAGCGCAAAACACGTTCACTTTGGGGGAAGCGCGCTCGTGTTCTGTATGCCATATACTGACCAATTGAGAAGGCCATCCATACCAAACTTCTATACCGACCGACCAACCATACAGACTGTTCATGACAGCTGGCCACACCAAACACCCATGTAAGCTGACTGGGCAATAAGGCTGATGGACCAGAGCGACCAGTTGTGCCAATCAACCATACTGACTGTTCACGACATCTGGTCACCTTATTGGCCAGTTGGCCTAGTCGGCTGGTATTGGTGTTTGTTATGGCCGGTTGGTGCGGATGTTTGGTATGGATAGCCTCGTCAATTGTAATATATTATGAATACTAAATATTAATGAATACTTTAGTATAAATGTAGAGCTTATTGCATAAAACACATTAATGCAGTCACTAAGTGCAAATTTGGAGAAAGTCGGTGAATTGATGGTTTTTATATATGTATGAATTGGTTGATGGGGGGGGGGGGCAGATGACAGATTGACTATTGATTGAAATATTCAGTGAAAGATTGTTCGAAAGATTGAAAAGCTCGAACGAAAGATGGATAGTATGGTGGATTGATAGCCAAGATCGAGCACGAAGATAAGACCGTTCTTCATCCGAGCTAGCCTCGTACATTCCAATTTTCAAGGGCCTGACCCAAATTGTTTGCGAGTGATATCGCTGACAATGTAGGCAGTTCAGCTGGAGTCGGTCGGCGATGGTACCACCAAAGAAGAAGTCGGGACGCTTGTCGCAGGCGCACTGTTAAACAATAGCTTCATATTGACATTGACCTCTACACTCCAACAGCTCACTGGTCCGAACAGTTACTGGAAATTCGAGCATTTTTAGCCTACTTTCCTAAGGAAGGAAAGGCTCGTGAGATCACTTTTATGTCTGCTTCTGTGTGTCTGTGCGTGTATGTGTACCTCCCTTTCAATTTTTGAATGCGAGAAACCGAATTTTAGCAAACTCGGTACGCATATAGTACTAAATAAGGACACATGGCTTTTATATTTTTCGACCTCACCGGGAACTTACTTTCAAAAATGGCATCAATTTTAAGATATATGGTGAAGTCATATTTTGGAAACCATTCAACCAATTTACACCAAATTTTGTATTCTGGCCGCGCAAGGTGTAATAATTGTATTCAGACATGAATACTATTGTTCCGCCATTTTGGAAGATAGCACCACATGAAAAGTAAAGTTTTTACATTATATCTCCAAAACTACTCTACCAATTTTCGTCAAATTTGGCACATAAGTAATACTTTGATAGGCCAGGTAAATATAAGTAATTAAACTTTACTTAACATTTATTTTCAAAATGGCAGCCATACAGATATTTTAGGTTTATTTTGTATAGCTAAAATACTGTTTGATCAATTTCAACCAAATTTTGTATGCTGATAGTATCTACCACAATCATCATATAAGTCAAACAACCACCACTCTTGTCCACCCTTTTGTAAGATAGCGCTACATGAATTAATAAAGTTTGTGGACAATATCTCTGGAAACAATTGACATATTCCTACCAATTTGGCAAACAAGTAGTTCTGTGGCAGTTGATATGTACAAATATGTTTCAAGTATGACGACACTATTTTCAAAGTGGCAGCCATCTAGCTATTTAAGCATAGTATGCTATATCTTCGAAACCATTGAATCAATTTCAACTTAACTTTGTATGCTGGGAGTATATATACTGTTACGTGTCGCTGGCCTGCACCGCTGAACTTGGCCCACCCCGCGCGAGTGGGCGGAAGAGGACACAGTAGTTGGATGATTTATTTATGCGCGTGCTATCAGTTGTAACCGGAGACGTGGTGGCAAGTCAAATGAATGTTTACAAAGCGTGCCTGTTATGCTATTAGGGCACCTGCCATTCCCGACCTGGGGTATCTGTTGTCTTTAAGACATCCGAAGAATGCTCTGGATTATTGACCTCGCTTCTCTGTTAGACTCGGGGTGTGGCGAACCTTCCAGGTCAAGGCCAGCAGAGTAAAAAAAGGATATTGGGCCTCCGAGCGAGCAGTTGTAGAACGGATGAATTTCAGTGATAGACGACTAGCGAGAAGAGAAGCGCGCAGTAAGAGAAGTGACCAGCAGGGAAAAATCTGCGACTGCGAAGATCAGCGCAGTGAAGAGGAAGACTGCAGGCTGGACTATTGTACTGGATGCATGAGTGAAATACATTACAAATAATGGCAACATATAGACTGAATGCGTGTTAATGATGATGAGTATGAGTTAATTGAGTGTAACCAAACAGACATTAAGATGTACGTTAATTAGAGTTGAAATAGTAATTAAATATTGTGCTCACTGAGAAATAAAAAGAGTAATAGTGAAAATATATAATTTAATGCTGTAAATAATTACTGTGTGAATAAATTAAAATAAAATTTAGTTCCTTAATTTTTATTAAGACCTTATTCCCTCACGAACTCTGATACGCCCTGCAGGCATCCATGTAAGAATGCCAAAAACATCAAATGTATCTACAGAGCTTCTTTTGTCCTCCATTTTGTAAGATAGTGCCACACAAATAAATAAAGTTTTTTTCATATCTCTGGACACAATTGACAGATTCCTAACAAATATGGTACTTGTAGTACTGTGGTAGGTGATGTTAACTGATATGTGTTGGTTATGTCTGACACTTATTTTCAAAATGGCAGTCATATAGCATTTTTAGTTTTGTATGTTACATCGTTGAAACCATGTAATTAATTCAAAATAAACTTTGTATGCTGGCTATTACTGTTTATGGCTGTATATTACAGCCATCCCCTACCAATAATTTACAACAGAAACCAACAGAAATTTCGGAGGTTTCGGTTGTGTGAAATTATTATAATGTATGGTTTCTATTTTCCATTGGTGACCCAATAGCTTTTATTGGATTCCAGTGGTTTCTGTTTTATACAAATTTAGTAGATAGAGAACATTTCAATGGTTTCTGTTGGTTCTTGTTATCAGAAAACACTGGAACAATCTGTTTTAATTGTTTTCTGTTGGGGTACAAAAACTTCTAGTGGATTAAGTTGGTTTCTGTTATAAATTATTATGTTAGTTTGTATTGTATTCTAATGGTTTCCATTGACTTTTGTATGTTGGTTTCTGTTGTGTTTTGTTGATTTTTGATGTACCATAGCCTTATTGGCTTCTATTATATTCTAGTGGTTACCATTAGTTTTTGTTGTGTTGTAATACATTGTTTTCTGTGAGATTCTAGTGGTTTGTATTAGTTTCTGTTGTGTACCATTGGTTTCTGTTCTGCTAAAGTTGGTTGGGTTTTGTTGTATTCTGGTGGTTTCCATTGGTTTATGTTGTGTCATTGGTTTTGTTGTGCTGCAACCATTTGGTTTATATTGTATTCTAGTGGTTTCCATTGGTTTTTGTTGTGTTTTATTGGTTTCTATTGTTTTTTATTGGTTTCTGTTGTGTTTTGTTGGTTTCTATTGCATTTTGTTGGCTTCTGATATATTCTGGTGGTTTCCATTGGCTTTTGTTGTGTTCTGTTGGTTTTTATTATGCTGTAGCCAGTTGGTTCCTGTTGTATTCTAGTGATTTAAATTGGTTTCTATTGTGTTCTGTTGGTTTCCATTGTAAAATAAGATAGTTTGTGTTGTGTTTTAGTTGTTTCCAATGTGCAGTGTTTCTTAATTTTTTGTTTTATTTTAGTGGTTTCCATTAATTAGGTGGTGTCTTATCGGTTTCTGTTGTGCTGTAGTGGTCTTAATTGTTTTCATAGTGTTATGTTTGTTTCTTTCGTGTTCTGTCGGTTTCTGTTGTATTCAAATTGTTTAAATTGAATTCTGCTGTGTTTTCTTGGTTTTTATTGTGCTGTAGTCAGTTTGTTTCTATTGTTTTCTAGTAATTTCCATTGGGTTTTGTTGTGCTGCAACATGATATTATGTTATATTCTACTGTATTCCATTGGTGTCTGCTGGTTTTTTTTTTTTTTTTTTTTTTTTTTTTTTTGTGTATTCTAGTAGATTCCATTGGTTTCTGTAGGGTCAATTTTTTCATTATTTTGTATTCATATTGTTTAATGGGATTTGTTGTGTGACATCGGCGAGGTTAACCAGAGCAGGTTGGATGTTATATTGCCCGGCGCCATAACTCAGTGGTGAGCTAATGATGAGGGTCGTCCGGTCGATGGCCCATGGGGACCCTGGTAATCCTCCGTCAGTTTGTTGATGGGTGGCTTACTTACAGTTGCAGTCGTTTACTTACAGTTGCACTTTTTATATTTTATGGCAAGACTGAAGGCCGTCTCGTACACCTGAAATATGCTAACGAAATGCGGGTGATGCTACAAAGGATGCCCTACAACAATGAATTGACACTGTTTTCACTTGGTTTAGCGGTTTATTCACTGTCCTTGTTACAGGTGAATAATACGGGAATGATTTATGATAATGGACCCAGCACTTAAGCTGTGAAAAACACGTGGTTTTATATTGAGACGCGATTGCGTTAAACTCTCCGGTGAGAGGGCAGTTGGCTCTCCCCTCAATACATTAAAGATAATACAAATGTTTCGGTGACTAATATATTACTATTGCAGTTAAATGGTTGCAGCCTATATGCGGGTACTGAGGGGGCTCTCGGAGCGGGCGACCAACGCCGCCGGTCTTGTCTGGGTGCTGAGACTAACTGGAGCGAGTAATGTCCGCTGTCGTCACAAGTGACGAGAACCGACATCAAACGCCGAACGATGAAACATTACGTGAACACTCTGTGATGTGATTATAATGTTGAAAAATTGTATGAATTAAATTAAACACATTGGTGGCATCCCCATTTGTTAACAAATGTATATTAATGTTTAAGTTGTTAAATTGACGGGGAATGTCACCACACTAAATGATTTGTTACAATGCCGGAGGCCATTATAGGCGATCTCCATTTTAGAAAAACATAATTACTCTTATGTAAATACACATTAAATAAGTTATTACATATTCTCATAAAAGTGTTTGAATTTCACTTCCGATGATGCCTTGAATTCCACTGGCTACAGTGTTGCCAGGTGGCTGTCTCCTGAAGGGATGGAAGAGTCCTCCCGGGCAAGGGGGTACTGTTTCACATGTTTCTGGTTTCATCTCTAACGATATTGCTGTCAATGAGACGTCAACACCTACATGCCATCTAAGCTTTAAGAATTTCACTAAAATTTATTTGTACCCGTGCAGAGGAAAGTAGGCTCATTAGTTATAAGTAACTTATTGTTTTACTTTGGTGTTAAAACACACAAAATGTGTAATTACCAGCATGGCCGATAACACCCAGCGAAATGTGATGGAATTGTCAATCATACAAATAACTTACAAGACTGGATGCTAAAAAGTTTAGGGAAGGGAGTGATTCTTCACCTCTTGTATCATACAAAGAACTGTGGCGAGGTGTGACTTTGGCCAGGCAGTCTGGTCAATAATGTAATTTTTCCCAGATTTATAATGATTTTTTTCTATTATTGTAATTTGTCTAGATTTTCCATGTTCAGGGTCACTTGTGTTAAAGTCAACATCATGTAAATCCAAAATGGAGGTCGATAATGTCAGTTTTCCCAAATTTTTTACAACATTCTTTCTAAATGTTTGCAATTTTTCTTGATTTTTCATCTCAAGATTCTCCCGAGTCAAGGCCAATGTAATGGGGTCATTAAAGTAGGCAAAGATGGCTGCAGCAAACTGAGATGTCCCAACAGTCCTCAACCCACCCACATTTTTTCGGACTCCCTACTGTTATTCTACTGTCACTGAATATTTTCCTGCGTGCGTTTAATTTGTGAGTGGGCTGGAAGTTCGTTGATTAGTGCAACTTTTATTTAAGGATTCTGCACTTTAGTGACAAAATTTTCCCTTGTCAGAACTTTTTTTTTGTTAAATTTCTTTAGTACAAAATCTTACGTTCACTTCTGGGATGGTACCGGCGGTAACTACTGCTAGAGAACGTCATTTACTAAACTTAGTGTTCTACTAAACTAGTCCTCTTTGAAGGAGGTTTATTATTTCTTTAAAACTAATAACTCGTCGAAATGCCCAATTAAATATATACTATTACGAATTTTCAAACTCTGTGGACGTAGCCAAGTTATTTAAGGGATAGAGGTCTTAAGGAAATATTGTAAATACCTGTAATGAAATTTACTTTATAGCACTATTCTCTTGCCTTGTCAAACTTAGCTCTAATAGCATTTACTCATTCACTTGTAGTGTGCAATTTCCTTTCAAAATGTTTACATCTTTTCTTTACTTCGCTACACATTCCAACACAACTTTAATGTTACTTTTAGTCTTTAGTTTGGAATATCTCTTCATAAGCTTCTCATGTGTGATGCCCCACGATATAATAGTCAAAAGTGTAGTCCAATGTTTTCTCATAAAACATTAAGTAAATTGGACACTTGGACCTTTTTTGTAGGCGAAAGTTCAGATTCATTGTAGCTGCTTCCATTGTCTCTCCGGACTTAAGTGTCACCACTGCTTGCTTTCAATGAAGAAATCATTATTACCGTCATCACAGTTTTAATCACTGATGTAAGTGTTTTGTTGTGATACCATTCAGTGTTTTGATTTGTCTAAACTAGCCATCAGACATATTTTGATGACAAAATTATAAAGCGTAATACCCAAAAATTCTTACACAGTTTATAAACAACTTAATATAATCTCACTGCATATCACTCCTAAAACATTTTCCAGGTATGGAGGTACCTAGTAACCACTGAGTACATCATAAAAGTAAATATAGGGTATTTGAAAAATTGGTAACCTCTGAGTGCAGACTTACGTATGTTAATTTAACAAAATAGATGCTAATTAAAAAAAAAGTTTAGGCAGAAGTAATTTATGGGTAATTTGTTCATATTTAGCTAAAATAAAATTTGTATACCTTTAAACTTAAAAGTTATTCACCGCGTTACTACTGAAAGTATTTCAATAGAAAGACATAATCTAAACAGAAAGAAACCCCCAGAAGCTCCGACCTTACCATGCTGTCAAAAATTTTAAGAAACATTGAGCGACACCAAATTATGAGCATGAAATCCATTTGTTATTGAAATAATTATTTATTTTAATAGATATGAATCTTCTGAATAAACTGATACCCTGGAAGGGCATATACGACACTCCTTTGTCGCCTACTATCCCGTGAACACAGAGCCCAAGCACTAGCTCAAGGCATGTGCAAGTGGAATATTGAGGATGTAGTTTTGTATTATTAATCTTAGAATGAAGAAAAAAATTTACTGGCTCATTTATTTGCCTTTGTCTCAGAGATCACACTTTTGCAAAATAAATATTATTAATCACTTCAAAAGGTAGACTTCTGATAAATAAAAGAAAGTTTTGTATGTACAACACCCAAGTGTGCATGGCATCCATACTCCAGTGCTGAACAAACGTGCAGTCTGGAGGGATAAGCTTTGGGTGTCCTCCTGTGCGACTTCCTTTCCTCCCCTTACATGGCTGGCGAGGTGGGACGTGGTTGCCTAGGAACCAGCGTGGTATTCTCATACCCTCCCTCTTACAGCCGAGTGGGTGGCGAAGGCAGCCTTTTGAAGAGTGATCGCAGAATCCCCTTCTCTCTTCAGCGACAAATGTGTTAAAGGTGTACACACTCTACCACCTCAGCCACAGTTAACCAATTTTTACAAAGTTTTTTTTACCATTTTTAAGTAAAGACATTAAAAGCCTTCACTTGTGAACATACTCCTTAATCTATTTTTATCGCGACTTCTTGCATTTTTGCCAAGATACATTAAATTTTTTAAAACTTTTTAGCGTAAATCCGCACTCATAAAATACGTACAGGAATCCCTCGCCATCTCTGGAGGTTATGTTTTAAAAAAAACACAGCATTTGAGAAAATCACAATTGGGAAAACTACAGTAAAAGAATTACTGGACAGGATAAGTTATGCCTGCCAACAAGTAACGTATCAGCACGGCTGGGTACAGTAATTTGGCTGTCAACTACTCAACCTGTTAACAGCCAGTATTTACCAAGATTGGCTGATGCTAAGTTTCACAGAGAGCGAGTCCATTTTCAATGGTTTCTTGCAGGAAAATAAGAGAAAATGTAACTGAAGTATTAATTTATTTCAATAGATTCACATCTTCTAAATAAACTAATATCCTCAAAGGATATTTAAGATAACCTGTTGTCGCCATATAATGCACAAGCACCAAACCCAAGTGCCATGTAATTCACTGCAAGTGCAAGGAAGCGATTTTTAATTATTTGTTATTGAAGGTCATAAAGAAAAGAAACTTATAGCCATATTAATTAACTCTGATTTAAAAATCAAACTTTTAAAGTAAAATACTATTTTATTTAAATGGCAGATGTGATCTCGAAGTGCATGCAGCAGCTATTGTAAAAAAACATTTAATGATAAATTAACTGTGCTAGCAAGTGAAAAATCAGCTTCAAGCCGCTTGTTTTGACAGCCAAGGAAGAGAGATTGGAAGTGACATGTTTAAAAAGGTGGGCAGAAAGATAAGGGGAGAGCACCTGATATGACCAGATGAAGAATGCTTACGAACCCTCCTTTGTCTACCCCCTTTCGAGTCTCTGGGAAGCAGTATTTATTGCTTTAAGCTGCCTGGAACTTAAAAAATGCATAGTCAATTTCATTATGCCACAAAAGCTCATTTTCAAGGAAATAAAAAAAAGTCTGAGACAATTGAAATGTTCAGTTGACGAGGGATTACAGTATTCATAAAATTGACTATTGAGTATGTTATTGGGGTTTTTAGATGATAGTGCTTCATTACCAATATCAGTAAAGTTAACCGATATTGTTATCAGAAAATGAGCTGATTATCCTGATAGCAATATTGGTTATCAGACATCGGGCCATCATTGGTACGTATGTAAGGGCCGTGGTGGTGTAGTGGTCAGACTACTCACCTCCCACCTAGACGAACCAAGTTTGATTAGAGACGGGTTCCCTCCTGAATTTTTGCATGTGGGAATCGTGCTGGACAACGCTGCTGGTTGGCGGGTTTTCTTGGGGATTTCCCGTTTTCGCTGCCCATGCATTCTGATGCTACTCCATACTTGCCTCACTTCACACTCATCAAATCGCAAGACATTGATGTTAAGATCTGCCCAAATCTCTCCACTAGTATGTATGTGTGTTATGTATGTACTATATGCATACTAGGGTAATCCTTATATGGGTAAAAATAATTTTTTGTTGAATTTTTGATGGGGCACCATCTCATTTGATTTTCTACCCTAAAAAACCATTTCGGTATTTTTTTCACAATTTTGTAACAATATTTAGGGGTCGCTACCTGGGTTTAGATTTAAAAAAATATATAAACACTGTATTAATCACTCATTTATATTTATTAATATAAAACATTTAACATCCAAAATTATTGTTTAGATTACAAATTAAGATACCTCTTTATATTAAAATCATTTATAATCAGGATACAAGGGTTGATTTTTTTGTATCAGGGTATTTCTTCCCATACTCTTTTACCAACAAAAGCAAATAATGCTTTTGCTTTTCATTTGTTGTCATCAGTTTATTAAATTCCTCCATTAAAGCAACACCACGCTCTGCAATATCATTTACTACCCGCATAAAATGAATGATTTTCTTCACAGCCTCAAAATCAACGTCGTCCTCCCAAGTTTCAACATCTTTATTCAAAAACTGTGATGAGATACCCACTATCTGGAAAAATCGTAATGGGTTGCTAGTCACAAAATCTTTGATGCTTGTTTTGGTGATGTGTTGGACGACAATGCTTTTTCTTTTTGGACAATGCTCTACATCTTCGATTTTTAGTACATCTACCATTTTTCTTATCCTGATCTGATAGTCCATCGTCGATAAAAGCAAAAGTTACCAGCTCTTCCAGCAAGTACCATAAATGACCCAGTACTTTTTTTTACTGCAACATTGGTCATCATTTGATTTATACTTTGAAAAGCTGTAACGTCTTTCAATAATTGTAAGTCGTTTCTTGGTGCTGACCATCCGGCAGGGGCTTGAAACCGGTATTTTATGTATACCATGACTGAAAATACAAATATCTTTCACGACTTTCTCTTCCTTTTTCGTTAGTTTAAACTGATGTTTAAATAGGAAAATCTTCAAGCTATACATAGCTTTCGCCATCCATCTAGCACGGTGAAGACCAGCAGGCCTCCTAAATGAAATACCTTTCTGGAACTCCTCCTAAGTAAATAATCGTGAGATGCAATAACTCTTTGTAGTCATCTTGAGGTTGATATAATTGAAGTTGATTCTGAGCGAATGAAGTCGTGTGTGTTGCAACAATTTTCACAATGTTTGAGAGTGTGGTATCGGAAATTATTGTTTTATAATTGCTTTGGTCAATTTCGTCCCAGTTGTTCTTAAACCTTTTAAACAATTGAATATCAGGACCACTAGACTCTCCGAGCGGTAGACACACTGTAGCTTCTAACATAATTTCCCATATATGGTGTCGACAAGCAAGCTAAAGCATATCTTTCTCCATTTTTTGTTCCAGAAGAACACAAGCTCCATTTCTTAAACTGGTGTTTACAGCTGTAGTGTCAAAACATAAACATTTTACTTTATCGCTCAAGCCCCAGGAATTAATTGTTTCAAAGACAGCTGACGTACATGCTTCGCCTGTTCCACGTACCAATTTTGGAACCGCTAGAAGCTGATCGACCCCATGTCTTGATACCAAAATTGGCAGACGATCTACAGTTTCATGTCCAATAATATCTTCAATTAACTTGCGATCCCAATGAATCGTTAATGGCAAATCACGTTTGAACTTGCCATTGAGAGATTTTGCTATTGCTTTTCGATTTTTCAAACGTTGTCGACGAGTAGAAGATTTATTAACATTAAACTCTAAAGGGTCACATCCTGCACTTTTCAAAGTAGATGCTACGATCACAGCTGCTTTTCTGTCACTTAATTCAGAGACGTCAAGGTTAGCAGCTAAGTGGCTATTAATTATGTCTTTTTGAGCTCGCTTTTGTGGTGGTTGCTCTGTTGAAGATTCTGGTAAGACTTCAAAATCAGACACAGTTGTTTCTTCGCTGGTGGTAGAAGAAAAAAGTAAGCACTTTTCTGAAAGCCGAGATACTTCTGTTTTCATGTTCATGTAATGTTTGAAGACATTCTGCTTTCTGTTTCAATTCCTCACTTTTTCTTAAGCTTTTTTTATATACTGAACCAATTAAACCTCGGAGACCTTTTTTGTCCTTGTGCTAATAAAAACTGCTTATCCTCTTCTATAGACATAATACTTACAAGCTTCAGAGTAAGCAATATCAAACAAATCTTGTAATTTTAATTGCCAATCTTGTTCTTTCTTCTTTAATGCTTCCAAACGTTTTTTCTTGTGCTCTTTATTTTTTTTTTTTTTTTTAGATTCTGCCACTCTTTGAAGAGGTGTTCTATTTTACTGATCACATGTTTTTTCAATCTCGTTGGTATACCAGCTTTCTCCCACAAATTTATCACTTCACATGCAGCCACAGTCACAGAATCACGAATGGATTTCTTTTCTTTGCTTTTGTAGTAAAAAAATAAACGTAATACTTTGCCAATTGAAGCCAACTTTGATTGATTCAGATTTGGTAGTGACTGGCCTATAAGCCAAATGTTCATTTTATTTCTAGTTAGTAAACTGACGCCACTACTTGTGGATGCCATGACAAGTCGAAACGAGTACGTACAGTTTGAGGTAAAAATTAGCGTCCTCTCACTAACGGCTGAATTCCAACTGAAGTGCGGGACGGGGCTCCACCTCGACACGTAGGCACAGAAAAGGAGTAGGGGAGTGGATTGACTATAGTGAGTCTCTCTCATGCTATTTCACTTTAAAATAGGCTTATATACATGCTGAAGCCAATTAGCCGGATTCATGATTGAAGTGGCTATAAAATGCTTTTTTTTAAACTTTGACTGATGGTAGCGACCTCTAAAACCTTTCCAAAAATTAAATTAAAAAAACTAGTTAATATTTTAGGGTAGAGTATCATATTACAGGGTGTCGCAGTAGTTTTTAAAAGTTGAAAAATAAGGACTACCCTAATGCATACACTAGTGGAAATACATTGAAGAACACCTAGTAAACTATGTCCTATTCAAATGGGGTTTATAACACAATATGCGAGTGCGTAGAGGTCATTCTGATCGTATGTGGAAAGGCACCAATTGCCTGCACTACTTTGCAGTCATTAGACCAAGTGTCTTATCGTAGGTCGTCTGACAACACGAGTGCAGTTGGCTGTGAGATTCCATTGTGTGTGTTTCACAAGAGTGTGTGTGAAATGCTTGGAAGATGAAGGCAAGCACCAATTGAAAAGTGACTTTGAGTGTAGCAGTATGGTGGGACTCCCAAGAGGATGGCTGGATGTTCCGCAGAATTGGCACTCACTTGGGGCACATGACGTGTCAGTGTTCCATCGGTGATGGAGAAGATTGCTGATGAGGGTTCCCACAGCCGCCTACCCCACCAGTGCCACCTCGCTGCACTAATGAGCGCCTGGACAGAAGGATTATTCTGGCCACCCTAACTTGACAGAGTAGCAACCATTCATGCAACCAGAGCCACTGTGGCCCCGCATATCTCTGCACGAGCAATGAACAACTGACTGTTGGATATAGATTTGTGTTCTCGTGCTCCTCTGGCACCTTTACCATATACCTACCTGCTCATTGGTGTCTGGTATTCATTTAAGAGGAGCATGACGAGCGAGTCTTATGACATTTGTCAATCCTGTCCTCGGACGATATCTCGACACACTGCAGGCACCAATCTTACAGCACAATAATGCTTCTTTCCCATGTCGCTAGGGCAACACAGCATACGCTGTACATGGTGTATGCATGCTACTCTGGACCGCCAGAACTCTTGATCTCAGCCCCCAACTAGCATGTATGGGATGTGATGGGACATTTTTGAAAATCAAGCCCAACCCTGGCAATGATAGTCTAGCTATGCCGAGAAGTACAACTCGTGTACAATAACGTACCCCAGACACATTCAACATTTGTACAACGGGTTATATTCCAGAACTGCTGCATGTGTGACCGATTGGAATGGTTACGCTCCTTATTAAGGCTGCCGCCTAATCAGGTGGTGGTGTGCGCGTGCGTGAACGTGTGTGTAAGGCAAAAATTAGGGGCTATAGGCCTATAGGTGAAGCCAGCCAGCGCATGTAAAGTGGTATCACTTTTACGCGTAATGTTGTAAAGTCGCATGCAGTGTTCCTGTCGTGCTACTGGAACTATGGCACTTTAAAGCAGTGACCATATCATTTTATTGGACAAGACATCGTAGATGTCCAATGCACTCCTCTATCATAAATTTGCATGAATTCTGGTAGCATATTTTGAGAAACAGCAGCCTGAAAGTCATTTTCAGCCATCTTTGGGGACATTTACAATGCAGTCTTGAAAGTACCAAACACGACTAGTCTGAGGTGTGATTTTCTTTTCTTAGATAAGAATTTTAGGTTCAAGTTTACTGGTATCCCTTTTAAATAAAATTTATTAAAAAGCTACAACACAGAGTACCAAGTAGGCAGCCGCTTTAAGGTGTCTGCTGTAGGTATTGCATTTAATGTTCTTGATCAGTTCCACATACCACGTCCTTCTTGTGTGCTAACTTTGGGACTGTTACACAAGTTCCAACGGGATGTTTCGGTAAATGCAGTTACACTAGTGCACATTTCCCATCTGGACTCTTCTGATTTTATTTAGCATTTCCCTTTTCTTAGACTTTCCTGCACTGTACACCACATTTATATTGTCCCTCGAAAAGTGTAAAATATGAATCTTACTCTATATTTGAAATGTATGTGTCCAAGGATAATTTTTTAAAATTTAGGTAAATTTTTTTTGTCAGGTTTAACTCGCGTTTCAGCATTTTATCGCTATTCATAACCTAATCTGGTCTCTTAACATTTATGAACTTTGCTATTAGAGATGGTCATGGACTCACGCCATTCACTTCAATGATAACTATATTACTAATACAAAAATTTGTGTATGGAAGGGAACTTGCATACTTAGTAACAGACTAAAATATTTCAAAGATGATGATCTTTCTTTAAATATTTCTCGTGCTGTTTTCGTAAAGGTGCACACAACCAATCTGTAAATCTCGCAATGTAAACTTTCATCAAGATAGGGGCACCAGCTGCCACAACCTTGTTCCCTTCAATTCTGCTATCACATTAACATTCCGGCCAGCAGATGTTCAAACTTTGAACTGATGTTTTACACTAAAGGCACACTTTCATAACTAGACAAAAACTAAGAGTTGCACAAAATAGATCATTCTACATGAATATCAGTGATACAGTATCCATAGTAAATTTAACACTTCTCTCCATTCATCCAATTTTATGATGAATAACTAGAGCCCCACTTTTATGGTAAATAAAATGAGCTGATTTTAGCAGTCACCATTTTGTAAGAAAAATATTTTCATTTAATCAAACAAATTTTATAGCAAAAAAAATATGCATGCATTATTATTACTATTATTATAACACGAATTTGTTGTTTTTGAAACAATTTCACTCAAATTAAATAAAATTTGTTATTCATAATTTTAATCAGTAGATATTTAAGTGAATTCAAAAATATGTAACAATAATGATGAAAGGACAATCTTAAGAGACCACATTTATCAAGTAATGCACATTGACTTGTCACAGTAGTTTTTGTGCGATAAATCTTGTACTTTACTGAGACATTTAAAGCTGTCCAAGAACATTCACTAGCATTTTAAGTTTTACAAGATTTTACATCGCCCACATAGAGCTTTTGTTCATTTGTAGATAACATTTTAATTAAATCCCATTCAGTTCAATATTACTTCAACACAAATCCACAACCAAACTACAAAATACTAGTAAATATTTTATTATTCATAAAATAAAAATAGTCCTTACATAGTAAAAAGTATTTTTACAATCAAGTGGCAGAAACCTATTTGTTTGTTTTCTTGGCAATATGAAAATTACACAAACTTGCTTCCAATGCAGTTACCTTTTTATTTGTTATCTATTTTATCTCTATGGCATGGAAGTGTTTAAGCATGTGAAACTTTCAAACTCCCTGGCACGATCTAACACAGTACCTATTTTTGGCATTCTTAACCAGTTTTGCTACATAAGTAGCAAACTACCATCACCACCCTCACTCAATAGTTGCAAATGCTGTATTTGCTAGTTGTCAAGAACCTAACACAAAGCGCACAAGACGAGTAAAGTCGGCAGTGTTTACAAATAATGTGCGAATGTTTAGTGCGCAATTATTACATTCCACAAAAAAAAATAATTGTGTGTATTATACCTACGTGCTATTTACTTTTGTCATATCACCAACATTTTTGGTTAGGAATGTTAGTTAATAAATAAAATAAACTTAAGCATGATTATACCTGTGAACAAACGCCATAGCTAGATGCTTGATACATATTGAATCGTACGTGCAAATCTGCAACAATAACCTTTAAACCTTGCTTGCAATCTATTTATTAACCGTTCTTGTGAAGTAAAATTTTGTTCCGTTTTTACAGTAGACAACATGATCCCCCACGCAAATAGTTTTGTTTTAAGCACATATGTGAAGTAAATAGTAAATAAGAGGTAATTCTGTATAAAAAAATGTAAAATTGTAAAACTTAATGTTTGTAGGAGTTTTCACAGTAAAAGAACAGAATTTAATGAATGAACATAATTTCTCATTATTTCACGCGGTTCGCAAATATTTCTAGACCCTATGAATAAGATACAGTCAAACCCAGACATAACAAACGTGAAAGTAACAAAAATAGTGGTCTAAAGTAAAGGTTTTCAGTATCCGTCAAAAAAAAGATCCCAAAAATATATAAAAATAAAATATCCTTGCTAAAATGGAATAAGTTGCAATGAAAACCTAGTAAAAATACATTCACTGGCCCATAGCAATAACATGTAGGTATTTCTCAGTAGGTACTCTTAAACCATCTGCCGAAACACACACAAAAAAAAAATGGTCAAAATCTGTTTAAAACTAGAGCTGTGGTGATTCGAGTTGAGCGCGAGCACTTGTCTAATGGATTAAACTTTGCAACACATGACACAAAGGGCTCCTTTGGTCTTCTCCTCTCCCTCTGTGCCCTGGCCATCACCCCCTTTAGCTCCTAGCTACCCTACAACCACGCGAGCATAGCAACAGTGATGGCCAATAACAGTGAAGGTTACAGATCTCTCATGAGCACCTTCTATCTTGTGACCATGCCGTGTTTGTGTGCAATGTTTTGAGATAATTTTTCAATAGTGCTGTTATAACTTTGATTTTTAGCTTTTCTTCTTGGGTTTTGATCACAGATTGCGATTGGAATTGACTGCATTGCCGGTTGACGACCTACTTAGGTTTTTTTCTTTATTGTAATACAAATTTATTTACGGTTTTGTGCTTTTTACTCAAGACTCGTTTAGTTTTTGGATGAAACACATTACGTCAATAACAACGGTGTGCCAGCACTGCCTGTTTCTGCTGCAACCCACCTCACTTCTCTGACGCATATGTCGCAGCCTTCATACCAGCTGTGTGCATGCGTGCCATCTGACTTTACATGTGCCGCTACGGGCCGTCAAGTTTGTTGGATAAATGAAGGGCATAATTGCGGTTCAGCATATAAAAAATTGTTTGTTAATTAATTAATTAATTAAATTTTAGTGAGAAAGTTGGCCTTCGTACTGACAAAAATTTACGCTGGCAAAAAATATATCTATAGTAGTACGCCCCACAATATTTACCTTTTTGTTGCGGGAAGAGGAAGGTCCATGGCCTTTTGTGATGTATACAGAATTTCTATTCGGAAGACTTCTGCTTATAGCAATAAATTTGTGTTCCGTTAATAAATCTACTAATTTTCGCACCCATTAAAATTTAAGCAGTGCACAATGTTTTAACTTTATTCTTGTAAGGTACCATTTAATTTGCAGAACATCTGCCTAGTGAATTACACTAACATTTAATTTAAATAATAGTTTTACTTTGCACCATTGATGACAAAACATTGTCTTAACGTGAAAAAAAAAAATCTTTTCATAACTTGTTGGTGTTGGGGTGTTCAAATGGGTAAATTTGTATTTAACGAAACAGTGTAAAAATTTTCAGGATCTGTGACATTTTGTTAAATCTAGGTTCTATTGTACTCTGGACATCAAAAAAACCTACAGTGTTTATTTCAAAGAGAAATATGTGGTGAATAATATTAAACATACTTTCAAAACACATTTTTATTTTTTAAAAAAATTTGGAAGTACATTTTAAAACCAGCATATATGAACATATAATAGTTATAGGATTCAATATACTGACTAAATTATTTTGTTCACTCCAGCCATGTTTTTGAAATTGTCAATATTCATTCTACTATTCACATAGAAAGCTTCACTGAAGCAATTATAATTATTACAATATCTTTACTTTTCAAAAAAATTATCTTTATTCTTTTTATTTTGAAAGATACAAACACAAATATTGCAAAATGTTGGTATCTTATTTTCTAAGCCATTTTTTAAAAAGCCTATACAATAATATAACTGGCAATTTGTTAAGAAATAAAATTTTTTTATGATCACAAAAAATTACATTACTCAAGTCCAAGTGTTGCAATTTATGAATAATTTTAAAAACTTTAATTGTCTTTACTATTAGAAATTAAACAGTTTTCAAAGATCTGACTTTGTAAGATTACTTTTGATCAACTTAAATGTATATAGCAAATATGGACATGATTCTGAATAAAGGTAATATTTGAAATCTTATTTTGATGCAATGAAAATTAATGAACATCCTTTTGGAAAGTTACACAACAATTAGTTTTCTTTAACAATTATCTACAAATACATTTTACATGAAATCTCAATTGCTACAATTCAAAAATTAAACTCCGCATGTTAAATGCTCTAGATCACATATGCATTAGAATGAACAGTCTTCAAAAACCTGGTCCTTCAAAAAACAGCTTGATATTTTTACACTTGATATTTCATACTTAAAACATCGTAGCACTTGGACTTGAAGCACGATTAACGCACTCTCATACATTCACGACACACACGCACATGCATACATACATCAGTGTCGTAATTAATTAATTAATTAATTACAATTCACCTAGAACAGATCACAGTCAAATGTGTTGTTTCTTGTGCTGTGCTGTAAAGAAAAACAAAATATCTATCTTTGTCTGTTTCTAATTTATACAAGATATTTTTAGGATGGAGAATGGATTGATAGGATAAAAGGGGTTGTGAATGCCTACGAGACCCTATACACTGTCTAAAGCTAACTGCGAGGGGTTTGACTACAGTTCAAAGATCATGAAGACATTCAGCTTGCTACGCTGGTGGGAGACACAGGAGAACAGGAAAGTACAGTAGGTTTACAGGGGGTCACGATGGACACAAAGTGGCTACAGAACAGTTTGAAATTTGAAAACGGTTAGTATAAAATGGTATACAGCCATATCAAAAAAGTACCATGTATTTTCCTTTTGAAAATTATAATTGCTTTTGAAGAGCAAGTTTTCATATTTTTAAACACAGGACAGTTAATCTTTAAGTAACTAAGGGAACACAATGTACATTTAAAACAGAAAAATTTCCTTGAGATAAAATAATATTCAAAAGTAAATTACATCATAATAAAATACCTTTTAAAATTACTGACTGTAAGTGAATTAACAAATTTTTCATGCCAGTAACAAAGTGATAAAAAATTATACACATTTACATAAACAGTACCTTTTTTTGGCATGAATGAAAATTTGAAAGAAATTTACTTTGGTGATGTTCCTACTTACAGCTATTCTGCTTGTTTTCAATACACACAAACAATTTTAAGTTATGTGAAACTATAGCAGTAGGTCTACACAGAAAACATGTAAGCAGGAAATTTTAGATATGACTGGAAAACCAAGTATACAACTCTCCAGAAGCAAAATTTGTAATGAACATGATTATTGTTCCATTAATTAATTTTGTTACCTCCTTCAGCTATAACTGGTACAATAATATGTTTTCACTGAATGTCTGACCAGTAGAGGGTACGGTAAAACAAACTATCCACACAATAACAACATTTTGGTATGAGAAGTTGTCAGAAAGGAGGGACTGCTGGACAGTTTCTACGTCATGTAGCGCATCACAGCTCGAAGGGCATACAGTAGCTCCGCTTGCATGCGTGCTTCTAGTACCATCAGGTTCACATGGACCTAGAACAAAGATCTCCACATCACCTTGTACCCTGGCACAGAAATAATCCATGCAACAATCTGACATATAAAACAATATTCCTGCTACATACAATGAACATTTGTGTAATGGTTTGCAACTAGAAAAATATACCTATTTTTTTATTAAAGAGATAGGTAAAATATTATGCAAAATGTAACCGGGGAAAACAGATACTGCAAATGAGTTGTGCAATATTAAATACTGTCTGGGTAAAATGAATGAAAATGCAAAATCAAATGGTATAAATAATATATTCTGATATATGTATTTAAATCTCATTTTAAACCAATTTAGAAATTATTGTTGAAATGAAAACTTGTGTGTCCGCAAATGATTAAGGATTCTTAGGTTAACAAATGAGAAACTGATAAAATTGTATTAATCCAGAATGGTCAGGAGCAAGGCATCGCAGTGCGCGCAGGTGATGAAGTAATGGCCCGTAGCAAGGCAGTTGTCTGCTACACAGACTTGACCAGCATCATTCGTCGTATTTTCGTGGGTACCCATTTCGGCTTTTGGGTATGGGCGCCATGGGGTATTTTTCCTCTACTCCCCAAAGTCGGTCCTGCGGTCTTACAGTAGTATCCCAAGTGCTTCCTGGTCTTGAGTATTAAGTGCCTTAATATCTCAAATCGCCCCATGTTGGGCACCAAGAAAAGAAGGTACTCGACGTCTCACCTATGTGCTTTACTGGGGTTTTGCTGGCGTGTGACTTCTCCCCTCCCCAGGTGGCAGTGAAGCCTGCACTGCCATCTTGATGGGGTTTGAAATGGGGGCAGGACAGGCCAATTTGAGCAACTCTATGATGGCCCATTGGGCACACGTGGTGCAGATGGAGGTACTTGTCTGGTTTGTATTCGTGGCGGTGTGTAACTTGATGTCGTGTCTAGGCGACGAACTACTCGTTCTGCAGCTGGAGGCCGTACGCGGGTGACTACTTTCTTAGGTGGCGTAGGCGGCAGTGAAGAGATCACTCGTGGGGTGTGCCACAGTAGGTTGACCTGGAGGCTGCGGTTCCCACTTGTGACGCTGGCTGGTGTCCCTCTTTGACTGGCAGTTTCCTCTCGTTTCCAGGTGTACACCTTGGTCGCACCCTGATCCCCTATCAGACCAGCAACCAGGACTAGTCCCCGATGGGCCACCTTATCTCGCCCAGCCCTTTGGTGAGGCATAGGAATTATTGTAGAAGAAGAGATAGTGAGTGTTCCGTGGAGATGAGCTCAACAGGAATGAAACAGGAGTCAGTAGGTGGGTTATTCGGGTAGGCCTAGTTGTTGGCCTGCAGGCAAGAGACTTGGCAGGCAGGAAGCCGCAGACAGACCCAAGCACCCGTCTGTAGGTATCAACAGGGTAGCGGAGTCCGCTTCCTTGCTACACAGTAAGGTGGGAAGTCTCCAGATAAGCGTATCATGTAAAATTGGGGCTCCCTGCCGGGGTCAGTTGCTGGCTCCCCGTGAGTGGGTTAGTTGGGCAGGAAGTTGCAGTCAGACCAAAGCACTCAAAAGATTGCAACAGTTGAGAAAACCTCCACTCCCAACAGATGGGTGTTCCAAGTGTCAGAGGATGGGATTCGGGGGTCGGCACGTTACTGCTCCTGCAAGAGTGTAAGTGGATAATGGGCTGATACGGGAAATAGCAGGAACAAGGTGCAGAAAGGACGTGTCTGAGAGAGATAACTCCACCAGCTTGGTTTATGACTC
>NQII01000668.1:298891-428491 GCA_002778355.1 Clitarchus hookeri
TCCCTCTGTGTGTGTGTGTACACACAGAGCCTGTATCCTGACTGGTACCTGAAGAACAGACCTAGGATGCCAACCAAGGAGTGATCCCTAGTCAAGGTAGATGTGGTAGCGTGGAGGGAGAGGGTAACACCCCAGGTGTGCAGTAACTCGTTACTGCAAATAGCGAGGTTAGCGTGGTAGCCGTGATGCGCATCAGACGACAGACTGTCCGTAGACATAAAAACTGGCTGGTAACAAGCAAAACTTGTGGTGTGAATACACTGTCTGGCAGCGATTCTTCTAGCAGAGATGGCTGAAGCTGGCAGTTGCTTCCCCTCACATGCCTGAAGATCGAAGGGGTAAGAGCGGTAGTGTGGTGCGAAGCAGGTCACGGCACAGCAGGAGGAGGCATCAGCTGGGTAAGCCAACCCTGGGCTTCAAGGCGTGCTGGGACGTATGCGGCATAACTGCTCTTCTTATTAGGGGTCAACGGCTGTGGCGAGGCTAGATTGCTTAAATGACTACACCAGGGGCACGTCAGTGTTTAATTTGCTATTAATTGGTATTATTATTTATAACAATTGATAAATCATTGGCCATGATGAAAATAAGACTCAGGTAGTTTCTCTTTGTAGACAACATAACATTGTTTAGAATTAAGTAGAATTTGTATGATGCCTGAACAATGGGTTTGCAGAATCCAGGATGGTTAGAATATGTCTCAATCATGCAATTTACATCTATTGCGCTAGAAGGCCATCTGCAGTCTGGACCTGCCAAAAGAAAGTTGTTGAAGGGTGTAAAAAAAATATAAGTCAAACTGTAAGCACAAAAAGTTTTATGAAAAGCATTTTCAGATGAGCAAAAACTTGACAATGAGGTTAAAATTAACATCATAGTTTGTGCTTAAAAAAAGTGCTAAATTTAAAATTTTATGAAGTATATAACATACCTCAAATAAATTAAAGCTGTAAGGAGTAATACTAGTTTATGTCCACATGATTTTATAATTATAAAATGATTCCTTAATTTTAATAAATTTCTCTTCAACTTTTATTGAATTGATATTAGTATTGCTTACCAAAAAATATATGTTGATGCGTGACATCAGGTGACTAACGACGATATCATGATCGGGCAAGGTTTTGTGTGTGTCTGTGCTTCACCAGTTGTCGGGTGGCTTGAGCTCGTTTCCAAGGGGTTATGCTGCAGAGGGTAGTTGGGGTTGGGTTACAGCTCACATTGGATTCAGAGGCAGCTACCTTTCTAACCTGCCACTTCGCACCACCCCCTATGAGTGTATGGGATAGAGATAGGAACTAAGGTCTGCCACGCTAAAGAAAAGCGGACGACAAAGATCCCTAGCTAGGTGTAAAGCCAGTCAAGACAGAGCCACCCAGAGTCGTACCTGATTACTCTAATCGATGACAGTTAAGCGCAGTAGTTCGAGCCATGGGTTTACCCTGGGTGTCGGACAGTGACGTGGTTGTAGTCCATAAGTGGGCAGACCTCCAGAACCAGCCTATCATTCCCTCTGGGTACAGTTCAGCACAGTGGATGAAGTGAATTAACTGATTGACTAGCCGCCTTGTGGATTGAGTTCCTAGTGGTTGGGGCTCTACCATACTGTACACCAGGTCTAATAGGTATGTTCGCAATGTATGTGCGTCAGGTTAAGAGCTCGCAGTCCTACTCTAGGTTCGGCAATTGGGTTTTAATGACGGGGTCTCCTGCCTTTATCTGGTGGACGGACGTCTATGGGGGATAAAAGTCAGTCACCCTAGAATCAGTACTCGGAGGTTTGATCGAAAATGTGTTTATTCCCGTGAGGAAATACACTGTGGCCTATACTAACTCCTAACTAACAAGGACTGTAACGTAACTAGACTACTATAAACTACGTGAAGGGGACCTGGGTCTAAACTAGACAAGAGCAGATGCGAATAGGTAGCTATTAAACTGCCTGACCCTAACTAACTCGATGCTGTTGTCCATTAGGGACTCGGGTGGCAGACTCGGGTGACACTACCAGAAGGGTAGTGGATGTTCAAGGAGTGAAGACTTCTTCGAGGGTTGCTGGTGAAGGTCTTAAAGATGTCATGGTAAGTAGTGGTGGTCCTACTGGAGGACACCAATGTCTGCAGAAGGCTCCAGCACATGAGGTGGTGTAGCAAGCTATGAAGAGTGAACTGCCATTCTGCGGCTCTGTGAACGGACATATATTTCACCTGCCCGCGGGCTCTCTGTGGTGCGGAGGTGAGCCTCCTCCCATGGGCAGATATGCGCTCTCTGGTACCATCTCTCATCCGTGGCGAAAGCAGACGACTCTGTCATGCAGGGTTGCATCGGCGGCATGAGCTTAGGCGCTTAGCTGCATTGCTTGGCTGGCTTCTATCATACATGGAGGGCTGGCGTGACGTCTGACAAAGGCGAAATGAACTTGCAGATGTGTCTGTGGGTGCCCCTGCATCTAGGGGTGTGCTGGTAGGCTCTGGTAGCAAGTCTTTAAGGGTTCAAACCCCACCTGGGGTGACTTGATAACAAGTGAAGATGAGGCAAACTCATGTTTAAATAAATATCAGTATGCATCACGTGTTAATATTAACCTCATATTTCTTAGCTGGTGAAAGTAAGATGACCCTTATCTTTTGTAGAAATTGGAATAAATGACAAGACCTGTTTTAAATTCCCAGATTTCACACTTTTTGGTATTCTACACCTATTTTCTCTGGTCCCATGCAAATCTTGTACAGCATAAAATTTCTTCTTTTTAATCTTTCCTGCATTTTGCAACAGTTTTACTGCATAAGCCACAGCCGTGGAAGACAGGTCTGGACACTCGCCTGTCTAACAATGTTAGCGAGTTGGCACCCTTAGTGATGCATTTAGTTCATGATGTGGCCGCAAAAGCGCTGTACCAATTTAGTGCCGGTAGCATTTCTGGTATAAGGATAACACCATAGATATGAACGTCATTTTCCCCATTTTAACAAAACAATTTTAATTCCCCCCCTTATGCTTGCCATGTCAAACAGCACTACTTTGCTAGCAGTGTACTGTGGTTGGGTTCATGAACTAAATGGGTCAACAAGGGGCGTCAAACTTTTCAAGCTAGTGTCCAGACCAGTCTTCTACGGCTGTGGTATAAGCCATATTTGGATAAACATAGTATGAGATGTGATAAGCATACGCAGTACTCACTTTCTCACTGTGTTTGAACTCGCGGAGAACACGATCGTAGTCCTGCTTCGTGACCCTCTCCGGGTAACAGCAGGCCATTTTAATGAAAGCCTTCAGCGAACGTTCCAGCAACTGGTTCACTTCGCCGTAGTCGTAGTCATCATGCCTGCAAAGGAGCAGTCCATGTCGTCAACACACTTCAGCAGTGTAGCGGCGTCACCACAACATTATTTCAAGTAATAATTTAATGTAACAAATGCAGTTTTTGATCATATGAAAAATGTTTTTAAACAACTTTAGTGATATCTGAAAAGATTTAGCCTGACATTTTACATGACATATGCTATTCTAAGAGGATACATTGACTAATAAGGTTTGAAGACCGATGTCAGTTATGCCATCTTCAAACCTGCAGATTTACTTATACTTCAATCACTTTGCATACTAAGATTTCAATTAATAATGTACCACTGAAGTAACAACAGGTGCAAGTGATCAAAATACCTCTGTGGGTGGAAAATTAAAAACACAAATTACCAAAACTGATATAACACGACCCGGCAAAAGTTACTATGGTCGCAAATTACATAACCATTAATAGTCTAGATAAGCACTTGTGAGTGTGTATCAGAATTGGTACACAAAATACTCTCTCTTTGAGTGTGTCTGCGTTTTACAGGCTGAAGCTACAAACTGTGCTTAATTAACCTTATATGTATTCATGTTTGAAAAGAATTGTGCATCAGATGCTTAGAGATTTTATGAATTTGCTGAAATGTAGCCATAATACGACCATATGACAGAAATTACCTTAGATATGTAAACAATTATGCCATCACAATGTTTTTAAATAAAAGTATAAAACAATTTTTTCGGAAAACATGTTTCTCAATATGAAGTAAAACTTTTTAAAATAGTAATAAACACACTAATTGCAAAATTTTGGACAAAATTGTCTGAAACCATTACATTAATGTTGTTCCAAAAATTCTAAAAAAAAATACTCTTTCAAAAATTTTGAAGTAAATTATAAAAGCAGGCAGGTATAAAGTCCCTTCCATAAAACTTGAGATAATTGCAAGAACTACAACCAAATAAATGAAGTTAATTTATTCATCACAAACCCATTATCACTTTAAGAAATGCTGTTTTTATTAATTAATTGGTTTGTTTCTCGGTAACCCTTCAACCTAAATACCATTTAAAAGTGCTTGCAAATTATTTAAAACTACCGTCTTTTTGTGTATCAAGCCAATCACATAAATAATAAAAATTAATAACCGAATGAAGTGGCAAAGAAAACCCTTCCACCTACATTTCTTACTTGTTATGTTAGAAACCTTAGGGACTATATTATACTACTTTTCATTGAATTTAGTCCGACCTCACACTGCCCACACGATGGTAATAGTTGCACACACCTGATCCCGAACATGCACTGGATGTAGTTCCAGATGGCACGCCTGAACCGTGATGTGTCCACATCCTTCAAGCCTCCCATTGTGTAATAGGTGAGGTTGTAAGCAGTCTTAAATTTCTCATCCAGCAAGTTGCCAACATCATTATATAACCTATTGACTAGTGAATAACCATGGTCGTCCCACGAGTAGTCCTGGAACACAACCATTCCCTCCTCAGCACAGGCAAACACACAAATAAAAACACTCCTCAACTTGCACCACTTTTATAAACAAATTAATCCCAATGAAATTTAAGATGCAACAGTGCGTCGTAACCCTAATAGTTGTGCATTTATTTTAATTTTTTTTTACATAATGTGCCTATCAACAGCCATAGGCTTTAAAACATATTCATGGTAATAAATATAAAAACATAAAATACCACAGTTACTGTAAAATACGGTAGGACTAGTCATAACTAACAACTTAATTTTATTGCAATTTATGTATACCAATTTTATGCACTGTGCACCTACAGAATTGTCTAAAATAATATAACTACTAACAGCATTAAAAATGTTTACGATGCAACTTATTCAGTGTGGCTTGTGTAGTGTCAGGCTAACTTCTGTATTATCTTCCTCTTCAGTCTTATCATTATTTTTAGAAAGGTGACCTTTGGTGTACATAAGTGGCCAACAGGGGCTAGATTTGTCTGAATCAGAATACAGAGCCCAACTATGTCTGAGACTTTAATCCTACGTAAAAAATTTTGCAGATATTTATATGGTAATCATAACATCGTAAGAAACTATGCCTGAAGGTCAGAAATATACCATGAATACTATTATTAATGGTAGCCAATAACTGAATATTAATGGACCAATGATGGGAAGATTAAAAATGTGACAGATGGTGAAAAGAATAGGTGGTAGGACGGAGAAATTACTTAAATTCTAGCAGACCCCCAATTTTGTAACTGTCCACAGTTCAAGAACACTTATCTCAAAACTTCTTCATGTTTACTGTCTCTGGCATAAAACAAACATGTTTTTTAAATTAAGTACTGTATCTGTTTACTTTCATTGACAGACTTCTTCTAAATAAAATAATACCCCAGACATGTTGATGACGTCCCCTCGTCAAAAAGATTGAAAGATTGTGAGCACGTACCGTAAAATCCCAAAAATAATTCGACTGAACATAGTTCAGGAAAAACTTTAAGATGGTTAAAAGATAAAAGTTTCATTAACTTAAACATTCTTTACAAAAACAAAGCAGTAAATTTGAAAAACTCATGTAAAGTAAAACAGACTTGAGTCTGCAAAACATTAAACAAAATTTCACATAATTTTATTTCCAAAAACTGTCAGGGTAGTTCCTTGTTTTGGTGGTGCTGTTGCTGTGTACTGCACTTTTACATTAATCACGTGATATCAGCACTCAGTTATGCATTTCTTTGATAGACCGTACAACACAGTTTTCAATTTCTTGAAATATTCCTTTCTTCAGACCTCGGACAGCTTTTCGCGAACAATTCACATTTTTCAGCCGAGGTAAATCAGCTTTCCGGTTCGGAACATAGGTCTGGCTAACACCATACTTCCGTGTGGTCTCACAGTAGTTTGTTTGCTTCGCGTAATTTACAACTACATACTAAAAATTTTACATCTCTACTAAGTCACAATATTTAAGACACTATTTTTGCTGTACTGCGTCACTTTTATACACAATCCATTATACTTTACAAAAATTTCTCTTTCTTAAAAACAGCATCCACACAATACAAAACGTGCACCAGCGACTCATTTAGTAACCAACACTTTGTGCACCCGTACTGCAGCACTGCCGAGATACCACGGCGGTGGTCATGACGGTTGTCTCGTCATGCAGTTTCATAAAAAAACTGACCCAGCGACGAGCAAAGATTTTAACCAAGCACTTCCAAGTTGGAGGAAAAATCAGAGGATACTTTTGAATTATTAATTACTGAAGGCCATAAAGAAACAATTATGTAATGATCGTATTTATTCGACTTTGCCTTACGCATTTCTTTTAAAAACTTGTAATTTGTATTATTAATCACTTCAAAAAGTACGTATCTGCCAAATGAAACAAAAGTCTTGTATACACAATTCCTGTCAAATAGTAAGCGTAAACTGCAGTCTGAAACTGCAATATGATTGGCCCGGTACGAAAGTCGGTATGTAACATGGTACAAAAATAGGACAGGTAATTACCAAACCTGGTATGAAACTGGCCGTACAAGGCGGGAAATGCCATAACGGGTGCTCTACTAGCCGGTCAGCCGCTACGGCGGACCTTGCACAAGCTTTACGGAATCTGGTATCGTGTAATGTGGCCCTAAGTGCGTAGCATTGAGCATAACTTTACACTGATAAGGGTGCAAAGCGGCGAACAGAGGACTGCTAGAGACATCTTTCCTTCAAGTCATCATGAGTCACGCAAGCAGCCTAACTGATAAAGCACGTGCTCTGGGCATGGCAGACTTTCGCAGGATTTTTTTTGTTTTACAGATTGTGGCTTGCCAATTGACTGTAGTGACACAATAGCTATATTTTATTTCTGCGTGCTAGCAAAAATTTTCATGAATTTAAATTGAAATTTTTGCATGTTTGCTTACAACTGCCCCTCCCCCCCCCCNTTTTTGCGAATTTCTTTTTTTACGATTCCTAAGAATGTCGTAAATTATTATGTTGCAAAATCCAGAGTCATAAAACTGGGTTTTTATGTATCTTGGAAGTAAAAATTGCAATGCTCGCTGGTAGATGCACAATGATAAAACATGCATAAATAGCAGAACAACAATAATTTTTGCATGCTATGTGACGGTACATGTTTTGTTGGTTGTACCAGCAAATCGGAGGTATTCCTTAAATTTCTTCAATATGTTGAATCTTGTACTTTCAAATTTGTCATTGAAACGAAATTCGGGGACCAAAGAGCACTATAGTGAAACCAACACGTGTAGTGCAAGAGCTGCCCACAACTGCCTTTTCTCTGGAGAGTACGGCTGGTGGTTGGCAGCAACACCAAGGTCAGTTGCAGTTCTACTATTAATCTGTTTCCCATACCAGCATACACCTGCCTGTGTTTCCCATCGTGGTCGCGAAACAGAAACAAGACTTACAACTGTCCGCGAACTGTATGTGGAGAGGTTGATGAACATTTCACCTGCAGACTGCAAACAGTTGCCCTTTTGTATGTAGGCAGATGAATACTAGTGAGCATTCATTCTAAAGGAAACATTGCAAAACAAAAAACAAGGTAAAGGAAATAGGCATAAAGCAAAGGCAATCGTAAAGTACTTGCCTGCACCCTGAAAGTGGGTATGTCCGACACTTCACCCCTCTTGGCAAAGTCCTGGTACAGGAACGCAGGGTCGTCCACAAACTGGCCGATGTCTGCCTTGAGCTGCGTGAGGGGCTCCACTCCAGGGGACAGCTCGACGCTCTGGTTCTCAACATGCTCAAAGCGTTTAACCTTCTCCTCTTGGGAGAACTCCTCCGAGCGCTCCGACAGGCTCTTCATGCGCTGCATCAGCATCTCCACCCCCACCTCCTGCTCACCAGGCGACGGTGGGGGCAGGGAGCCGGCCCACAGATCTGCATCAACCATCAAACCACAATGAATATAATGATTTCTTTATATCTGCGGTTGAAGATAATGATAGTTAAGTTGTTAGTGCTTATCAGTTTATACAGTTCACCTTATTAAAGATAAATTCATTTTTCCCAAGGTTTCTATGGAAGAAGTATTGAAAGTGGTGAACTTGAAACATTCTAATACAAAATAGGTGTACGGTCAAGCCAATAAGTTAAATTACGATTGTGATTGATATTATTTTAGATCCTTTAACTTATTGTAAAAAACGGTTGCCTTATTGAAGGTGTTTACCCTGCAAATCTCAAATTTTCCAGAGTGATTCCAATTGATAAAAAACTGTGATCCAAATAGTCCATGCAACTATCTACCTATATCATGTATTCCTGTTTCCTATAGTGGCAAAAGTTTTAGAAAAACATAAAAAAAAAAAAAAGTAATGTCCTTATTTTTTTAAACTTTAATATGTTGAGCAATATTAAATTTTTTTATCGGAAAGGTCTATCTACCACACAAGGCAGCACATTGGAAGATACTTTTGACTCTGGAACTGCTCTAAGGTCACTATGAATAAGGCTTTTGATTGTGTGAAGCATGATATCTTGGTAAACAAATTAGCCGTTTATGGTTTTCAAGGTACTGAATTAGATATTTCCACATCTTATCTCAGTTAGTAATCATCGACAGGTGGTACATAAGCTCGGTCAATGTTCACAAGTAGCTTGGATTCAATGTGGTGTAACACAAGGTTCTGTATTTGGACCTTTACTTTTCCTTTTTTTAATAAATGACTTAGCTAGTAGTAGTATATCATATAGCATATTAATTTACGCTGACGAAATTACAGTGTTAAATACTGTAAAACCGTATTTTAACGACCCCACATGGTTTCTATAAATAAGGTTGTTAAGACAGGTTGATTGCTATAGAAATTTTGACCCACCCCCAACCTATATACATAAAAATTTGCCGCTTTTTGCACAAAGTCGCTTTTCAATCATCTCTAGCACAAAAATGACAAATTTTTAAAATTAAATATAAATTAATTGTAATGGGCAGATGTCTTCTGGAAAATATGATATCCTAGAGGTATACACAGTCGAATCACATTATTATGACCACCTGCTAGAAGTGCCATCTGCCACGCGTAGCCCATGACGTATGGCCCGTGATGTGGGCTGGTGAAGCATGTATATAATGCGACAGACAGGCTGGCTGTACACAGTGCGCTTCCCACTGTCATAGGTATAAGGGAAGCGATTTAACAGAGTTGCAAAAAGTTGCTTTTGGGTCAAGAGGGGCAGTTTCGGAAACAGCAACGGTTGTGAACTGTTCACATGCCTCTGTGGTAAAAGTGTATAGTGAGTAGACAAATGGCACTATTGGGAATAACCGCCTAGGAAACTGCGGAGCTCCACGCACCATTGATGTCCAAAGGTGAATGTAGACTATGGCGGTGCGTGAAGGCCAACCGACAGGCTACAGTTGAACAGCTCACCATCCAAATGAACCACGGAACGTCCAGACACGTGTCTACTGCAACAATTCAGCAAACCCTTCTGTAAATGGGGCCCTGGAGTAGACGGAGGGTGACTGCACCCACACTAACACAGGTGCATCAACGAAAACAACTGGAATTTGCTAGACAGTATGGCGACTGGACCGCTGCTGATTGGCGATGGGTAGCCTTCTAGACGAGTCACGGTTTCAGCTGCATAGAACGGATGGACGTCAGTGTGTATGGCAAGAAACATCTGAGAAACGACACCCTGCATCCATTGCTGGACGAACACAAGGCGGTGGGGGCAGTGTTATGATTTCGGGAATATTCTCTAGGTCCCATTATCTGTGAAGAAGGCACTCTTGCTTGATTTGGTTATAAATCCATCCTCTGTGATCACGTCCACACGTACGTACATGATGATTGTCTTTCCTCGGGAGGATGGGATATTCCAGCATGATAATGTGGCTTGCCACATGGCTAAAAGTGTCTGCACGTGGCTGGAAGAGCACGATCAAGACTTCAAAGTTCTTCCCTGACCCCAAACAGCTCCAATCTCAATTCAATTGAACATCTGTGAGACCACCTCAATCGCAGTGTTCGCCGTCTGTCTCCTGGGCCACGCACCCTTCAACAGTTGTGGGACGCGCTGCAGACAGCATGGCTCGAAATACCCGTGGAAACCTATCAGCACCTTACTGAGTCACTGCCAGCTCGTCTAGCTGCTGTCCATGCTGTAAAGGGCAGTTCTCAGGATACTAGAAGGTGGTCATAATAATGTGATTCGACTGTGTATATTTAGCATCTCCTTGTCTCCCAAAATGTCAAAAACATAGTGTGGCACAAGATTTTACCAAGCATTGTAACCATTTTCAATAATTTCTACTGAGAAAATTACACATTTTTAATTACATAAAAATTTGTCTTCTGGAAAAAAATGATATCCCTAGGTGCACATACTTAGACCCCCGTATCTTCCAAAATGATAAAAACACTGAGCGGTGCACAATTTTACCATGCAATATATGTTCAATCGTCTCTGGTGTAAAAACATGATTTTTGCAAGGAATATTAATTCAATTCATTAGTTAAACATCTTCCAAATAAAATGACACCCTACATGTATTTAATTTCCCCTTGTCATCATAAATGTTTAAATATTGTACAGCGACAGAGTGTGAAGTAAATTTTCAGTGGCTTCTTGGAAGAAAATCAGAATTTGTTAATGAAATATGTATATACTGTATTTATTTCATTAGACATGTGTCTTCTAAACCTCTGTCTCAACAGCAGACTTGTGTAATTGATGTTAACATTAAATAAAATCACATGGCAATGTTATGTTGACATGAGGTGGAAGTATATGCAAACGGAAGAAAGAAGTAAGGACAAAGAGCTTTCAAAGGTGCTCACTTTACCATAAACAGTCTATATAGTGCAACAAGCTGGCTCTCTTTCCACTCTTTAAAGAAAATTGCAAGTTCATAGGTTGTCAACAATCATTCACAAAATCAAGCCAAAAACGTAATCAAATCAGAATTAAAAAAAAGTAATTGTATTAAGTCCTCAACAAAAAGTAATAAAAAACCAAGAGAAATCCAAGTCGTAATAACACATGCAAAGGGGGAAGGCAACCAAGCGACGGTAGTCGTGCACGGAAACATTGGATCGCCTGAGACGCAGAGGGTGAGCGGAGTGGCGGAGTCAATGGGTACTGGCTAGCTCTAGCAATCTGGAGGGGGGGGGGATCCACTTTTAGATATGTGCTATATCGAATACAGTGCTCACCAAGATAAATGCAATGTGCAGCAACCCAAAAAAAAACTGCAACAAATTAATTTTTTGGGCGATTACCCTTAAATTTTTAACTTTTTTCAGCCATATTTTTTACAGTTCCTTAAAAACATGTCGTAGAAAGAAGGGCGCAACAAACTGGGTTTATATAGAGGTTCTACTGCAGTCAAAGTAATACAATAGAACTAAAATTTTTGTCAGAAGTTGCTTTAAGTGATTATGTAAATTGGTCACAAATCGGAATAATTATAAAACAAATAATGGATAATTTACTTTGGGGATATTGGCTTAAACTTTCGTAATTCTGTAAAATTAATAGGAATTAATGTGTAAGATTGCCTCAAATTGTTTACCTGCATGGCAGTAAAAAAAAAAAAAAAAAATGTGACCGATAAGTACAAATAAAAATAGATTATTTTGCCTTTTTTGAAAGTATGATCAGATATTACCTGATTATTTGGGAAAATGGTGAAGGTATACATAGTTTCCTAGTTTTCCAGAAAAAAAAGCAATAAGAATTCTGGCCAGAGCTAAAAAATTGGATCATTGTAAACTGATGTTTATACAAACAGGCACTGTCTACAGTTTTTCCAAAAAAAAATATGATCCAGAAATACAGGGTTGTCTTATGATTGAGGCCTATTGGTTACAGTTAAAACATAATTTTCATAATAATATTAACGAAAATGATATATCACCGTACTTCACAATGCAACAAACATTAGAAGTTTATTTTTAAAAATTGACAGCCAAAGTTCACTAAAACCAAGTGAGCTATTAGCAGAACCTCGATAGGCACACACAAACACATTTTTTTTCTTGTTTTGCAAAAACAATAGAGCAGTGAAATTTCACCACACTGCACAGTTTAACATATGTTGTTAAGAGTGCACGTCACCAGTTGATATAACCTCCAAAACTAAATGTAAACACATACACATTTTTTTTTCTTCTCATTTGGTACGAACCATAAATGCATGCAACAAAGTAGTGTAACAGTGAGTGTTGATTGCATTACAGTGCTGTATTTTGGAGTTTTGAAAGCAGAATATGTGTGTATGGTAGCTTAATACTAACTAGTACGTGTGTCATTGGTGGTCTTGTAATTTTGTTTGTAAATGTCTAATGGATTTATTTTTGATTTGCATAAAGTGGAACATGATTAGGTAAAAAATTTTGTTATATAGTTGATTAAATAAACAAATGTCAAAGACTATGCTACGATGCACATTTTAAAATTTCAGTGGCAAAATACTTTACTTTTACTGCAGCCAGAGGTAATATTAATTACTATTTAATATTTTTATCCTGCCCTTTGTAACATAACAGGTCTTTTTTTTTTTTTTTTTTTGCCATCTTACATTCGGGCCAATACGGTATTAACTGTTACATTTGTATGTATATATAATAATAATAATAATAATTTAGTTTTAAAAAATGTAAATAATTATGTTAAAAGAGGTAAAATTCATGACTATTTTACTAGAGGTTGTAATAAATACCATTAATAACTTTTGGTAGAAAAATGTTTTTGTGGTTTCATAAAAATCCTTATGATCAATAACTTACTGATTTTAATATTCATGGAAAATGAGCTTTGTCAAAGGTAACATATTATTTTTATATGTTTGATGTTTTGGTGTTGTGTATTGAGGTGATAAAAGTCTATTGCAAGTTATGAAATAACGAATGTCCCCTGAAAGTAAACTCTACAAAGTGGCAGCTTTTAAAAAAAGAAAAACGTAAACACCATAGTTAAAGGAATTGTAATAGAGATGCTCAGCACTTCCAACACACACATATCAGTTGAATGTTGCCAACATTAACAAAAAAAAAGCAAGCAACGAGACACTATGATCTAGAGCAGTTGGTGATAAATAAAATGGTAAGACAATCGTACTTGCAAGTGTTTCGAGATACCTTATGTGATGCCTGTAAACATAAACACCACTTCACTAGTATATTCTGGTCACGTTAAGCTTGTTCGTAGTTGCTTACGAAAGTAAAGTACCCTTTCAAGCATTTCTTCTTTCAGTAAAGTGTGAGAAAGTCACATCCTCATTTCATTCATCTATTTGCTATGAAAAAAAACTTAGAATGTGGGAAGTGAATCGTTATATTAGTGCATATTCTGGGAATGTGCGCCACATTAAATATAAGAATTTGGGTGGGACCAAAATTAAAATTTGGGCAGGACACTGGAACGGAAACGTAAAAGCGGGGTTCTACTATATATCCTTTTTACGAGCAGGTAGCAACAAATAAAAATCTGTGTTGAGAAAATGCCAACTCGTTAACTGCCATTTGTAAATTATACAAAACAAAAAATTAAATTTGTGTTTGGACAACAGCTGCAGGTATTATTAGCAAGTACAATTCTTTTCCTTGGAAACTTGGAATAAAATTTTACTGTTTCATTATATTTAATTAAAATGGAATAAACCTGTCTATATCACTAAACCCCTTCGCAAACCCAGATGATGTTCTATGCAAGCAAAATTACAGAATGTCCCATTACATACATGAGAAGCCCAGTGAGCATAACCCATACAATTTTTAAGAATAAGTCAGTTTAACTAATTAATAATTGGATACTGATTGGGTTATTGATGCACCCATGTTTACAATGGCATTACCAGTAGAGATTAAGCTAGTAAGCATGTCGCAGGTTACACCTATTTCTTCACAGAGTAGAACAACAATGTCAATTAAAATACTGACCATCCTTGTCGGTGGCTTGTGTAGGTACGGCCAGTGGGGAGGAGCCCCTGAGAGTGGCTGAATTGACATCGAGGGCCGTGGTGTTCTGGTGGCCCCCATCCTGGTCCAACTCCTCATTCACCCCACAGCCAAACGCAAAGCTGGACAGCGAATGGAAGTGTGCCAACAGAACTATGGCGTGCACCACCTCTGCCAGCGACCAACTGTCCTTTCCCTTGGTCAGCTTCTGCAAAAAGCAACATGGTGCAGCTGTCACCTTCCAGTTTCCTCCACATTTTTCTTGTTGCTTTTTCAACTTTCTAACATTAAGAATGAAGATGCTGTTCCATCTCTGTACGAACCAACAGTAAATACATGGCTAATATATTGTTTTAAGAGCTCTTGAACAATGACAAGACCTTAGGCCGCGTTCCACTTGATACTGATAGCGCTGACCAGTAGTATACCAAAAGGAACGCAGTCAGTAAAAATCCACGCTCAGTAGCAGAACCAGGCGGAAAACTCATTAGCAGAATTTTCCGCAGGAATAATGGCGTCCGCTATGCATGGCGAAGCAATGGTAGGCCTAAACATGTTTTCAACAGAGATGGATATTTTTTTCTATTCATCTTTGTCTGATACAGACTCACAAATTCATGATGAGATCAAAGAATGTGCAAATATACTTTCCACCTGCATCTTCTGCAGATAACAACTTAACTTGCTAGTTATCCATCGCCGCCATGTTGCGTCGTCTGCTTCTACTGAGACATTACAAATGTTTTTCTTTCATGTACCCAGAGGTTAGGGTTGAATGGAAGGGAAACTTCCAGTGATTCTGCCTCCCGAGATGGCATTGCTTATGCCAGCTACAGAAAGTGTAACTGACCTCCTGCACTTCAGTACCTCCAGCTGAAAGTATAGCCTCCAACCCAGACACCACAACACCATTCGTCAGTTACTGATCAGCAGAATCAGCATGTAAAGGAACGCTTGTCAGCAATTTCAGCTACTGTCGGTACCAGGTGGAAAACGGCCTTTCTAGAAGAACATTAAATATTCAGGGAATGGGGAAGGAATCTGCCAGGGCCTGTAATAAGTAACCATCGCAACAACTGCCTAAAATTATTTTGGAAAACTATAGCAAAGGATGGCCGGACCACAAATTGGACACATGTCCTACTGGATATAAGTCCAGGGGTTTATGATTGCACCAACTTGCTTTATTATTGGATACTTCATGTTGCACAACTCCTTTATCTTATTTAATTAAAATGTACATTTTAAATGTTACAAATTGGAATATGTAACTTGCATTCAAAAAACTAAAATTATCATTTCCTTTCCTTTTCAACAATAATGATAAACTAACTGGTTTGCTGTGCTGTTATCATAACTTTATATTAATATGTAACAGGAAGGAATAATACTTAGACATTGATTCCAGAATAGACAGAACAAAAAGTGGTTCAGCTTCCACAAAGGCAGTACCAGTAAATAAATAACTGTGGCTAGTTAGGTATGCTGACGGCTGTAATATGACAAGTGCAACTTATAAAAAACTCAAAAGCCACTGATGAAATACAGTATATGTTGAGATAACAAAATAAAATAATAAAATCTAGGCAAACAAATTTTGTTCTCCTGAGCTGTTTTGGCAACCATTCTGAAGTGTTACTAATAACACACCTCGATGTGCGTTTTATTGAGCAGCCAAGGCCGGTGCGCCATGATCTTGTTGATGTCGTAAAGATCACGCAGCTTCTGTGGTATTTTGGACAGTCCTTTGAGCCAGGTGTGGTCACCGCCTTGCAGCAGGAATTCCTGCTTTTGCAGGTTTATCAAATAACTGCACTGGTGACGGCCGGCAGCCTGCAACATAACACACCCTGCCTGCAGACACAAGCGCACCTGCACATAGCATCTAAAAATAAACATGCATCAGGCCATGAAAAACCAAACAACCACTCTGAGGTGCAACAAAAATGTGAGGGACCCACCCACTTTCTAGGCAATTAATGATTAGTTTGTCTTCCTTTCACTGTAGTAAGTCTGTAATTTGTGATATCGTTCCACATGCTCTAGTAAGTTGCAGCTAGGATCTTTCCACTCTCCCACAAGTGTAGAATAGCAATGTTGGACAATTCAACCTAGCTTACAGTCAGTGTTCAACAGTCAGTTAATCCCCAGATATTCCACGAGGTTTGCTCTGTGCAGTCAAACACATAGCTCCACAAACCATTCCTATATGCACAATTCGCTTTGTATGAATACGAACAGTCGTGTTGAAAAATTTACGAGCTTTCACAAATCATTTCTACGAATCAGGAAGTAGAGAATTATTGTTACATTCTTGCTGGTCTGCATCACTTCCCTTGCCCGTCCTGCTCGCGAGAGCAAAGGAATGTGTGGAGGTCAGGCGAGCTGTAATGCAAGAAGCGCATGGAGATTTACAAAGGGATGCTGTCGCGTGCTGCCGCGATAAGAGTATCGTTGCTCATGCACTCCTGACCATGGGTGGATTGAATTTCTGAGGTTATCTTTAAAGAATGTTCCGGTTGATGCCCAAGCCTCTCTCGGCATGTCTCGCGGTGCAGGTAATCAACTAGATCTGGCCACCGAGACTATTTAAGTAGTAACGAGCCGCCAAGTGGAAAGTTTTTGAGAGTTGAGGAGTGTGCTACCTTAACCCGGCATTGGTCGCGCCGTGAGCATTTCCCTCACACTTCCCGAGAGAGTGTATATTGGACTTAATTTTTATTATTAATTTCCCTCTGATATATTTTCTATTTGTTCTTTAGGTATAAATACAATTTAATAAATTATTATTTGAAAAAAACATTCCCATGTCACTAGCATAAAAATTATTTTGTACACACAAGCGGGAGTGTGAGGGGAATGCTCACGGCGCAACCACTCGCGTCACTGGCGCTGGCCAGCCGTCCGACAGGACAAGGCATTTACTGGCCTGCCTCCCTTCGCCTAGTTGTCTCCCAGATTTGTCAGTAGTCTTTCACCCTTCATTGTGATTGTTTGAGTAAAGTGGGAGTTAGTTTTTTGTGCTGAAAAATTAGTCTTGCAGTGAAAATTTTACAACTTTTGAAGAATTTACCTGAAGAAAGGAATGACTGTAAGTAAATTTTTTCTTTTAGCGTTCGTAGGTAAAGTTTAGGTCATATTTTTGAATAAAGTGGGATTTTTTGGTTTTAAATCGTTATTCATGGCTACTTGAGGTTGGACAAAGCAGTACTGGAGGTCAAATTTCCAATGCTCCAATTGAAAAAAATTAAGTAATTCCACATCATGACCTTGAAAACGAATCTGATAGACCTAGTGAACATGAGGATAATCAGTCTCAATCAGAAAATGGTAGGCGAAAATGAATCTCATCAAAAACGGCGGAGAGAAGATTCAGCAGAAGGAATTTGTGGTGTCTGCCTAAGAAGAAAAAATAGAAAAACAAAAACAAATTGTAGAATCTGCAAAATACCTATTTGTAATGAACATTGTGAATTTACTTGCTCTAATTGCATTTGAAATGTTAACGAATTAGAATCAGAAAAAGTAATCAATTATTTTTAACAATATTTATTTTTATATTTTTATTTGATTATGAATGTAACAGTATTATTTTTATAATACTAACATAAGAGAATCTATACCATTTCTTGTAATTAACTATAAATTTGCATTTGTGTTATTACTTTTTAAGGCTTATGTACAAACAAAAGAGTAATCCCTAAATAATCTATTATTAATTTTGGTTAATAATTTATTGTATTGTGTTAATAAAGTTTTGTTGTTTTTATTCACTTTTTTCAAAATACATTAATAATAATTTCACAATTTTATTGAATAAAATACATTAAATGGGTGAATGATATATTGATGCATTTGTTTTAAATAAAGAAAATTTAAAAAAACCATAAATAATGCAGATTATAACTAATAGAAATGACTAAAACTGAGATGTGGGGGTAATGCTCACGCGCGACCAACGGTGTTTGGCGGAGCGGCGCGACCAACGGTGTCTCACGGAGGGGCGCGACCAACGCCGGGTTAAGAAACAGGTGTGCGAAGACAGTGAAGTGGCGAGCCAGCAGATCATAAGAGTGGCCACGAGAGTGATCAGAGGGAGTAAAGTCAGCAGACTGTGGGCATCGGTACAGTGGATACACATGCAGGACTACTGAACTGGATGCATGAATGTAAGACATTTGGAGTGATGCCAACAGACCGACTGAATATGAGTAATGAGTGTGAATTAAGTGACTAACAAGAGTCCTCGATGTCTCTATATTGGTGATATTCACAGTGATATCATTTCTAATTAGGGTAATAGTGGATATAGATAGTTTAATGTTGTAAATAATAGTTGTGTGAATAAATTAAAAATCAAATTTAGTTCTTTTATTTTTATGAACTCGCATACACCCCTCTGGCATCTTTTAACATTATGTAAAACTGTCTCTAAAGGCCATATAATTAATATATCCTGCCACTGCAACAAGGAAAGTCATTTTATGTAATATTTTTTGAACTGCTATTTCAGATGTATAGATAATTTAGTTTGGCCACATTTAGTATGTTAACACTTGAATGTAAACTTAGATTTAGATACAGTAATTATTTTGCACAATAGTTGAGAACATTAATTTGGATGAAAAAATGTGGGTAGGGCACAATTGACAAAATTACACAGTCATATAATACTCAAAGGAAGAAATGGCTTAAGGAACAGGCTCAGCGATGTCATAACCTAACCTTACTTTGAAAATAAACAATTGAAATAAAAATTATATGAAATTATGAGGAAAAAAAAATGTGAAGCATATACTCAGAGAGACCTGGTGGCATAAATGTTCACTTTCATATTGGCCTCACCATGATGGCGATGAAATGTCGATAGTCATATGGCAGTGGGCCGTCACCCCTCAGGATGAAGTTCTGTGTCCTGAGGAAGATGTCCAGGTACGTTGGGTGGTAGCCCATCACCTGCGTTACGTGGTCCAGACGATTGTTCTGTAGGAATGCATCCACAAACAGCATATGAGTCTGCAACACACAATACCAATCAAACATATGAGTAGTGCAACACACAATACCAATCAAACATATGAGTAGTGCAACACACAATACCAATCAAACATATGAGTAGTGCAACACACAATACCAATCAAACATATGAGTAGTGCAACACACAATACCAATCAAACATATGAGTAGTGCAACACACAATACCAATCAAACATATGAGTAGTGCAACACACAATACCAATCAAACATATGAGTAGTGCAACACACAATACCAATCAAACATATGAGTAGTGCAACACACAATACCAATCAAACATATGAGTAGTGCAACACACAATACCAATCAAACATATGAGTAGTGCAACACACAATACCAATCAAACATATGAGTAGTGCAACACACAATACCAATCAAACATATGAGTAGTGCAACACACAATACCAATCAAACATATGAGTAGTGCAACACACAATACCAATCAAACATATGAGTAGTGCAACACACAATACCAATCAAACATATGAGTAGTGCAACACACAATACCAATCAAACATATGAGTAGTGCAACACACTGAACACTTTCTTTTACATGTAAGTGCACTTTGTAACAGAATGGTTTCAAAGTTTCTACAGTCTAGTCAACACATAGAATTATCACAAACATATCATATTGTTGCTGATAAGCACAGAATGAGCAGCACAAAATAATAGGCCTACCTACACCAGAGAAAAATCACAAGCAAACACATTTTATCTGTAACTTTTGTTTTTGTGACAATTATGGTGTTTACAATAATAATAATAATAATTTTACACATTTACCACCTAAGCTTCCTGATCACCACGTTATGACTTTCCCACAGGGCTGATAATTTTTAGTTGCACTGTTGTAAGTAAAAGATTTTAAAAAATAATCATTACTGTATTTGTATTTTTGTTAGTTTTCACTTTATTGGATAATTTGTAAAACTCAAGTAGGATTTCCAAGGTCCTAAGGATGGCATAAGTAAGAGAAGTGTGTAAAATTCTCCAAATAGAGGTACAACTTAAAATAATGAACAATAACAAAAATTTATATTATAATTAATGTTTGAAGACACAGTTCAGGTGAGGTTAATTCTGAGGAGAATTTGACAAGAAATTGCCTTTCATACTTCTACAAACTCAGGTTATGATGGTTCACAGGTATGTTAATGTCTATTCGTAATCAGTTCCCAGTTTGTTTCTGGTTTTGTAGAAGTATATTTTTGTGTTATAGGTACCCAAATACTGTATTTAAATAAAAAATAAACATCACTTTTTTTAATACCATCCTCAAAAACAGTTGACACATTTTTTTTTATCTTTCTAACAAAGAATTAATCTCTGTTACACACATCCCAAGTCCATGTGTGTTCATGCACACATGTAACATGTATGTGCTCTCTCTCTCTCTCTCACTCACACACACACACGAGGAAATTCAGTGGATCTATGTTTTTCAAATTGTATACTACCTTTCTGAGAACCCCAACAAAGCTAAAACAAAAATTGTTTTTTCAAAACATTTTATTACAATGCGTGTCATACACACAAACATACTACCCAACGGCACTGCATTGGACCCTGCTGTAAAGTATCCACCGATAAAATGATTGGTCGCAGCTTAAAAGCTTCATAGGTACATGCAGTATAACGAGAACAATGAGTGCCAATTCAGAGCACGTCATTGCGGTGATTGCGCACTTTATGTGCTTGGCAGTGAAGCCTTTATCGCTTCTGCATTTTTTTTCTTTCAAATGCAGAAAATAGTTTCAGATAGGCAGGTCCCTTACAAACTTTGTAACTTAGCACCAAAATGTAATCAGTAAACACAGATTTAGAACAAGTCGTTATTAACATTACTGTCAAAATTTGTTGCAAATTTAAAGAGGAAAAATAAATCTTTGCCCACTATTGACGTCTTTTAAGTCCTTCAGCAGACTATAAATGTAAAAATTGGTTGAGAATAAGGTAAACAGCTCATCTGACATCTGGTGAGAGTAAGGATGGAGAATTACTTTCTTAAGACAGAATCAGATAATTTTTTTTGTTGGTACATATAATTCAATCCTAAATGCACTCATAAAAGAGCTGCAATTGCATTATGCATGTTATAACTTCTTTTTATGAGAATGGCCTTGAGCTACCCATAGTGGAGGAAATTGCAACATGTCCTTACGCAAATATCTACAAGAAGGGTTCATTTTTTCTAAGTGTATCCTAATGTGTGCATACCACCCAGAATAACACACTGTGTTCTAGTGACTGTTCAGCTGCTCTTATTATACTTTATGGCATGTGAAAAGCCACTTGCTGTCAACCATGGTAAATTACAGTGTACTGGCATGGCGATACTGAACATAGAGGGGAAAATGCTGCAATATCAATGTTGACTTTGAGGATATTATCAATGCATTCTTTACCCAAAGGAAGACTAGAAAAAAGATTATCTCCAAATATAAAATTGGTTATTAATATATTTTGATGCTCTTAAAGATCAGTACATTTATATGTAGTTAATTAACTAAATATTAAATATTTACCTAGTTAATAAATAATACTGGTAATGAATTTTCATTGCAGTAGTATTTTATATAGTAATTTAAATATAGTGAAGCGCTTTCTCTGTTGTCCATAGATATTTACTATTGCTGGAACACAGTGCCGAATTGTGGAGTCAAGATGACAGATTATGTTGTATTGCTGTATTGATTGTCCTAGTTTATGCGGCATTCTTGGTATATCTGACAAGGAGATTTAAACTATTTTAGATTATCATTGTACAAGAATGCTAACAGCTGTATGCAAATGTTTTAAATTAACCATATGTGTTTTTATCTCTAAAGACCATTCCTTACCACATGTACTGTAAGTAAAAGGTGATTCGAGTGGCAATTGCAGCATGAATTTCATTGAAAAATAATTTCCCCCGTGTCAGGAGACATAGAGGTACTGCATGTGACATCACTGCCTTTGCCAAAAGGAAGACTAGAAGAAATGCCTACAAATAAAAAGTTAAATTTAATATAGCTTTAACTCAGTAATTTATACTGTACTACTGTACTAATGTGGTAATGTGGTAATTTAAATTATGACGACGTACCTGGTCTTGTCACTGAGAATTGTTAAAATACTAAATGAAGAAAAAAAGGAAATAAGAAAACTTATAGGGAGGACGCCGCTGCACTTTTTCATGGGCCTATGGGTGGCAACGTGGGAAATCCGGTCCTGATTGGGCTATATGGTATTCTAAATAATATATTTAAGATGTGTGTAATCAGATTACTATGTAAAACCTGTGATTTGATACATGAATGGTAATACATTATGTATCTTATAGTATACTAGAGTGGATGGGCTCAAGGTTTATTTTCTGATACCAAATATATTAAGTATTACACCTGGTCCCATCCACTCAAGCGTACTTTTTAATACAGAAGGTTGTATTTCTACACATTTATTGTTTGAATGACAGTGTATGTTTAATACATGTTAAATTGGTATTGCATAGTGCACTTGAGCATAAACGAACTAGTGTGCCATACAATACCAAGAAGGGTATCGGAAGCACACTGGTTCGGTGTAGGCAGTGGTGGGACACTTAATACATGTGCCAGTGTCTACCTTCTCATTTCTGCTGAAACAGCCCCAAGTAGACAGGCTTCTAAAGGGTGACAACACACAGCATCTAGAATTTATGCATTTTTTCACACTTTCCATTTACGAACGTGTCCCAATACTTTTGTCAGTTTTTTTTTTTTTTTGAATGCTTCTCGGACTTACTAAAATTGTTACAGCTTCACATTCTTTTACTAACTGGGTAACTGTCCAGAAGGAATAAGTGATTTCTCAGTGCGGGCGACTACCTGGGTGTAACCAGTTAGGGAAGACTTCAGAAAATTCATTAAACAACGCTTTATGCCCTGATGCTACATAAAACCATACTTGCACTTCAGTAGTGGTGAAAAATCTCACACTTTGAGGTGACTAGTATCAACCCTGCTCGATGAGCTCGGTGGGCCACGGTGACTGGGCGGCTAGCCTGCTCGCCTCCCACCAAGGCAAACCGGGTTTAATCCCGGTCGGGTCACTCCGGATTTTCACCCGTGGGAATCGTGCTGGACGATGCCGCTGGTCGGCGGGTTTTCTCGGGGATCTCCCGTTTACCCCGCCCCTTCATTCCGGCGCTGCTCCATACCTCAATCACCCTCGTCGGCTCTCAAGACCTCCCTGTTAAGAGCCGCGCAAATCTCTTCACTCACTCGATGAGCTGGGCTCCGTTGCTGTGTCACACCGCGGACTGGCGCCCGGTGATGCGGCACGCCTCGGCCAGACTGACTCCGCTTGGCAACAGTTCCACGGGGCAGCGGCACCACGTGCCGCCCAGCCTGGCCTTATCGACAGCAGGCCTTTATAGGCAGCGCTATATGCGGCTTGCCGGCTCGATACCGCTACTGCACCTGCACTGTGCATCGTGATGTGTTCCGCCAACCCACGTGTCCATACCCGGTTCACGGTTCATTAAACTATTCGGAAATCAACCTCTGCATGAAAATTCCCTGCTCGTAACTGCATGTATTCAAATATTAACACTACAGTACTTACCGTAATGTTAGCAGCTACGTCCTATAAAGTGCACTGTTCAGAACAGTAGCAAATGAAATTGGTTTCTCTAGTCTTACACATTAGAGTAATTGTAACATTTTGTGTTTGTAACGATTCACACTGTCGCATGGTAGACGCATGAATACTAACTAGTCACAAAATCCACGGCATTTTAAGATTGCTGTTATAAACTTGGCAGAGGGGTACGAAACGGGGCCTTGTAAAATTATAGGTATAACCGTGGCAGAGGGGTACATGCGAACTAATACATCAGTCCGCCGATATAGTTACGTCCGGCAGTGTTTGAGTTAGTAATTTTAGTTTACTAAATCGTCACGTGACCTGAAACTAAATTTAATAAATACTAATTTATCAAATGCATAATGAAAACTTTACTACTGTATCAGTTCAACCGTACACGGGAATGCATAATTACCTAACATATTTTAAATAAAGAACATTGTTTCTGATCGTAACTACAGCTTTGCTTGCGGTTAACGAAATATAGTGTAGATTGTAGTGTTGACTGCTGGGCTTATAATTTTCGAATTAAGGAACGTTCAGGTCTTTTGGGAATTTTAAAGTAGTCACGTTTATATAATATTGTCTTTTTCTTAAAACATATTTGCCACGTAACTTTCCGATGTGTTACGAGCGTCCGAACTGACACCAAAGCCAACTAAATCGCAAAATAACAAAATTACCAGTTCGAACACGGCCCTAGGTTAACTTCCCCGGGGAAAATTGCTGCTCCTTCAGCAGCAGATTTGTCAACTTATTTGAGAGTAGGTCTCTAAATAAATATACAAAAATCAACAGATGGTAATCAGGTTCAGACTAAATATATGAAATATTTATTTTCGCAGCTTTAAATATGATTTATTGCTTATTACAGTTACCACCATATACATAAATACCATTGTCAGAAATTAAAACTAAAATCAAAAGAAAAAATGTCTTCTGAAATATTTTACTAATATATTCGATAGACATACAGTATGTAAAAACGTAAAATACTCTCAAGCTGTATATATTGATATGTTAAGTATTTTTTCCAGTGTGTAGAGGTCTCCAAAACATCTGTTACAACGGGGAGAAACAGTGCCGTTACTCCTACAAGATACAAGCCACGTGACCACCTAAAAAGAGAGAACCACATACGATGAAACATGTAATGCACATCTGAGGATATTCTCAAGCTCTCTCCAAGTGTACATCATACATTACGGAAATCAACAATCCCGAAAACACAAATGTGCTATATAATTTGACAATATAATAAAAATCTTCGATCCACCACCAGATGTTTACATAAATCACTAACTTTTCTATCTGTCTCAAATAACGATTGGTCGCCTGAAATCACCAGATCTGGTGAGAAAATCATACAGTTGGCAACAGTGTAACCCGTTGCTGCCTGCGCGCATCCCTAGCCCACGTGCTACGCGTGGTGACGAGCTTATCTCGCGTACATCGCGCGGCCTGCCAGAGTTTCTTATCAAGTGTCAATGAACCTTCGCCTACCTGTGCGCCTCGTCCGCTAGAGAAACTCGTTCAGCATATAGTCCATTCTCGGATACTTCACACTTTTCTGAAGCCCTGCTAAATTTCTACTTTTGGTTACCGACTACGTATCCTTCCGTTACATGTAAACATAAACACTACCGTGTGACTTCTACGTTTTAACTGTCAAAAGCTTCGTTTACTGTCTACAGATGTTCAAAGATTTCTGTCATATTTCAAAAAACCATTACGTAAGAATGTTCACAATTTAGGCCTATAAAAATATTTAGGTCAGCTTGACGAATTAACAATGTATGTATTGACGATAGTTCTTGCGGTTATTATTTTACACTGTTAACATATTCGTTATACATTATACATATTTTGTGGCGGAAAGAACGGTATTATATATAACCTCTTGTTATTGATGTGTGTCGGGGTATTTCGTTAAAATAACTGCCTCAATTGGAACAAATATTAAAACGAAGGAGCAACCAGTCCGACGAAAAAGACAGTAAATTCAAACACGCAACTCGTGTCAGTTATTTTTTGTACATAGCAGCGACAAACGTAAAACATAGTGGCGAACATGCACACAAATAGGCGTACAGTAACTTAAATTCCGCTCACATTCTTTGCATAGGTACGTGGTTTTTACTAGGTTTATTTAATTATTTATTTAAAAACTTCTGGCAGGGCTTAGTAATTTGTTGGGATTGTGGAAAAAACATTCAAATCACAGAAACTTAAGCACGTCACACTAATGTGTTTCGAACACCTAGGGCAACGGTACGAGGTTGTGATAAATAAACAAGACGTGAATTAAAAACAATTAACTTCGTCATAAAAACAGTTCACGGTTAAAACGTTTAAATGTCGCACGTTCAATATTTGCAATCACACAAACACTCCAGGCCGGCGTTAGGACCGAGTAGCAGCCCCACTTTCACACGCAGCGTTCACGACAAACGTTACAGGATGTGTACTACTGCTATGGAAACACTGATATATCACAACGTCGTAACTCGCCTAGGTAGGTTTAAGAAACACAACCTGTACGAACTTGATGTAATTTGAAGTATTTTTCGGAGCAAGAAAAATTAACGCTTCGTTGAACAGCGACACGCCATGTCAAGTCGCCCGCCACTCGCCTCGCCAGACGCCACTTCTCCCAATTCAGATTTGTCACATCTAAATATATATTATAATAAGTATTCGAACATTAAAATCTCTTTTCAGTTTTAAATTACAAATTCAAAAATCATTATTTTTTGCTGCAATAAGAATGAAATATGCCAAAATTGAAAACACGTGTAATTTGCCTGCTACGACTAGCGGTGCGAAACTTCTCGAGGGAGAAATACAGAAAGAGAAGGCGGAAAGCTCCGCCGACAACTTATTTGAAGTTTCTTCCTCGGACAAAAAAAACACGCCACTAGGGCCTACGCACCATATTTTGCGCTGATATTTTAAACTATAACAATCAAATGTTTCCATCAGGTCTACCTAAATATTTCTATAGGCAACGTTTAATTTACAAATATGATGCCAAAAACTTGGTTAAAACAATATTTTAACTGTGGAACTATTTCTTACTAGCCGTTGCCAAAACATCGCTGCTCTCGCTGTTTTTAATTTGTATTGAATAGGAAATAAATTTTACAAGTTATAGTAGATACTAAGTTAAAGTTTCATTTATTCAAGAATACAATACTGTAAAGTCAATCACAGTGTTATATATTTGTGGTATACAAGTTATTGAAGAAACCGCGAATGGACTATATGTGTATTTAGTTCTATTCTATTTTAAACAAAACTTTGAAAATCACTCCATGTATGACGTGCTTCGTAGTTTCTTACGTGTCGCGTATCACAAGCGTTTTACACTTGTGTAAACATAAAAATACCTCATTTTTGGTTAAATTGAACTTTACCATATATTTGATCTACAGTATAAAGTATACTAATATTTCATTTATAATAAGTTGCGAAAAAAAAAATGGTAGCGTTGGCAATGCCTGGTAAGAAGTAGTTCTTAAACAAAATAGCATTACACTGAGTGCGCACGAATGCGGTGCTTTGTCCCTTCGATGACCTTTTTTTTGGACTTGGTTAACGTTTGTTTGCATGAGGCGGAAGAATATTCTGTACGTATATCTTTAACAGGGACTACAAAAAAGTTGGAAGTGGTAGTGAATTGATTTACACGAAAGGCAAGCAGCAAAGCACAACTGATCTTGCAAAGGCCCGATCGCTCCCGCTATGCCATTAACTGGAGGAAAGACTTCCTCCGGTCAGACAGGATGGTGGACAGGCAGTCGCATTTAGGTTCTAGACGGGATGTATCCGAACTTCCTGCAGAAAATGAAGCACAGCATCTGTGGGCCTAAACAACCAGAAAACCCTTGTAACATGATGTCCGGAAAAGCAATCTTGTATTACTAAAGCGACGTTGAAGTTAGGTGCAACGATGCCGGGAGTTGGAAATAATACATACAAATTAATATACGTATTACATTTTCTAAACAAAGGTATGGACAAAAAGAAAAGTAGTGAAGTACATTCTGCACAAAGATACGCTACAATAAAGTAGTACCTCATGTCCCCTTGAACCTAACTTCGTCACTTTAGTAATAAAAGATTGCTTTTCCGGACATCTTGTTACTAGGATTTTCTGGTTATTTAGGCCCACAGATGCCGTGGTTTCATTTACTGCACGAAGTTAAGATAAAACCTGTATATAGTGTTGAGCTTAACCTACACATTTCATTATGTCTCGTGCGAGACAGTTCCAGACTGATACTTTCAACAATTAGTTACCCAAGTTTAAAGACAAATCCTGACCGTCCTTATTTCCCACCAGTGATGTACTGGAGATCACTACACGAATGTGTCCAGTTTTATGTCTTCTCTAGTCTCTAAGAAAAAGGTTCGGTCGTTTACACAAAAGGTAAACATTCCTTGACAAAAAAAAAAAAACTTCTATGTTTTTCAACACTGACAACGTCGTAAGTTCCTATAACTATAGATAAACCTACAGTATAAAAAAATACTTGGGCTTTTCCCAACAAAGCCAAAATATAATATAATTTATAGATTTAAAAAGACGCCATCGACAACATTAACTACAAACTGCTCATGTGCAGAAGGGGGAGGAGGAATTTTAGTGAGTTACATTCGCTGACATAATATTTCTTCATATATTAAACTACACGGAGTTGTCAGTTACCTCAGCAGCACTGCCACCCCCTTCCCGCCTTCATTTTTTACAACCTTAAGTTTGAATAATTCTGAACCGAGGCTTTGAATGGACTCGAAAGAATTGTTAGGCATCAGAGTTTTGTCTTTATTCCCCACTATGAATTTGCTTCGTTATTTTATAACATATTAAAGAACCTCCCATCTCTACATCCATTCTTCTATCACAGTTTCAGATATCACGCCGGTTCGGTTAGGCCCATACTGAGACGGTTTTAATAACACTCTGTTCAGAAAGCTTACGCCGGTCGTTACAATTTCCAAAGTTACGATCACTTTTCTCGAAAAGTGAAACATGAGTTGTCTGCCAGAATTCAGCAAGTCGGATGTAAAAATGTCCCGGCCAAGAGCTATGCGTATTCCTCTATGGGCATAGGCGCGTATGACGGAGGAAGGGCACAACGAAGATACGTGCGCATCAAATATTTTTTAGACTAATCGCCCCACTCCTCTTACCCGACAACTAGAATAATTATATATTTACGTGATTTTATTTATATTACAAAGATTTAAAGTATTTCTGAACAATTCACAACATTATGACGAAAAATAATAATAATAATACATACAATTGCTCTATTTGTAATACAGACAATATTCTAATGATGTAAATAATTTTAGACAGGTTCTCGCGTTTTCCTTTACAACCTAAAATCGGATTCACTAACAGAAAACGCGCATAACATAAAACATTTCTAATCCAACAAAAGTGTGCTCCAAGCACAGTATTCGCAACTTCACAATTGCGTTAACCAAATGCTTTATGGGATTGTAAATACAACTGGACCTAATTTCTTGCCTCTTTAAAACGTGGAAATACCAGAAAATTCCCCTATTACTCTATCCATTGTGAAAACGATATTAAATGTTGTAAAGATTGTGACATTTTCCACCGTAGTCTTTCTTTAATGTGGGTGCTCTGGTCACACGCGCTTTTTTTTTTTAATTCAAAGCAGCACACCGAGAAATAAAAAATATAAAAGTTGCAAACAAATACGGAATTGCTCTTACCAAATATCAAATATATTTAGTGATGAGATGACTGAACAAAATGTGATTAGTAATTAACAAAAGATACAGCTGAACGGACAAAACTTCGCTAATAGAACAATGACTTTACAACAGAAAATGCATAATTCATGAATGCATAAACAAATGATACCAACAAGAGATGTGATGCAACTTCTACGAACGATTTGAAATAAATCACGACAAAAACTTCTAAATCCATAAACATTGTTTTGGAAAAAAAAGTAATAGTAATTTATTGTTGTAATACTCACTGTTTTGTGTATAACTAACTTGTGTCTCTAACATGCTGGGTATAACATTCCTTAAATATAAATGCTTATAAATAATTCCCTCCAGATTTCTTACAGCGCATGCAACGATAAAGAGCATAACATTTTCAATCCTCTAATGTTTACATTTTAATTAAATTTGGTTCTAATAATGACGATAGTGCTGCTGTCTTGCGGCCGGGGGTAAAAACCTACTGTTCCCACGTTCGCCTATTTGAGTTTTCTAGCTATGACTATCGCAAAGAAAATAAGATCTGCCGTCAAACATTGCTTTGTTCGAACAACTGCGTCCATTTTGTTGCAATTGTTCAAACGTGGCTCCGTTGTTGCTCTAGTAAGGCTGTCAGCAAATTAGCACTGCCGTGCCTAAAGCCTGTTACACACGGTTCACTTTCTTGTACAAAAAAGCGTACACCTTTCTTGTTCAAGTCAACTTGCATAGACTGTTCTATTTTTCGTTCACCTTCTTGTGCAAGCAGTTTGTTTACATTTGCATTTTATACGTTTATGTAGTTCTCGTACGTTTATTTATGCTGAAATTGTTAATTTGAGAGTAGAAAACAGATTTTAATTCTGCATTAATGATTTGTTAGGTTTGTAAAATCTCTGTGTGTTGTGGTGGAAATAAAGAGACTGGCATGCTTTAACATTCAAGTATTACTACCGTGTGCACGATATGTACATGGGACTTAAAATACGAGAGGGTGGATCACCTTCTTGTTCACAAAAGAAGTCAGTCTGTATCAGGCTTAAAAGTGACAATAAAAGTGTAATTCTAAATTAAATTAAAACCAGAATAAATGTATTTTTAATTTATGCACATTAGAATAAGAACTGACGAAAATGGATCATAATTATCCAAAATCCGATTCACGTCGAAGTTAACATGGGCCTAGTTGTCTTACTGTAACTTTGCTTTAACTCTATATAAAAAATGTGACAAAGATCGTGATGTATATCTAAATGTCAACACTTTTCAGCGTATCAAAAATTTTTTCGTGCATATGCCCATGATATTTTCATCTCCTACTTCGCTACACGAAAACTGGCCTCAGATTTTCCTAGGTTTGACGTTTTTAGAATCATCAATTCGTTCATCAATCAAATATATATACACGTGTAAAAAAAACTAAATTTAAACTTATTAAACATAAAATGCATTCATTGCAAACAAAAATTCGGGAGAAATGAAAAAGGGGGATTATGACTTAGTTCTTTCTAGTCTATTCGGAGTTACTTACTCCCAACGTTCCTGGAGGCTTATTCTCAGTTATTAGTTCTCTAACTGAAAAATTTGAGTTTATTTATTGTGCCCTCTCATTTGGAATAATAGTCAATAAATATATTTGATTTTAGCCTTAGACGTAACTTCAGGGTGCAGTGGAATATAAACACTGCATTTATTACTTACATGGCAATATTTATTTTAAAAAGTGATTAAAGGCTAAAAAAATGGCTGAGGGGGAAAAAGTAATTAGGGCCTCGAAAGTGCTCACTTCACCGTGAACGGCCTAAATTTTGTCCGTCGAATGTCCTAATTTGCTGTCCGCGTCGTGATGGCGATATTTCATTAATCGGCCGCGCGTGTGAAACACATGTGGACAACACACGCCGGTGACCGTTATTGCCGACAGCAGAAAATAATGCTGGATTTCGTGGAAGATTATCCTGAAATTTGTCAACGAAATTCACGAGTTCCGAAGTTTGTATTTAGGGTGAACTGAAAAACATAAAAATCAAGGGGTGATATAACACCTCGGAGCCTCTTAGAGTTGGTAGTGCCAACAATGTATGTGCTTAGTGGGTTTATGTTTTGATTGAGCCCTGAGAGAGACATGGGGTGTGTGTAATTTAGTAAGCGTAATCATTTACACAGACACAACACAATCCCACAAATACATGAAAAACAGCTAAATACTATTTGGTTTGTGTCAAATAAAATACAACTCTAAGAATCATAGCATCAACACTGTGTCTAGATATGACTCAGGTGTTCATTTTTACTAATTTTCTTTGTGATGGAAATTATATTTGTAACAGTTTTTGTGAAACAGTCATAACTTCGTAAGAGTATTTTTAAATAGAGGTTTTGCTTAAGGGAGCAAGTAAATAAGATTATTTCATAATTTTTAGAAAGAAAGTATTTGTAATGAAAAATCGAAACATTCAGTAATGCAGCTACGTATAACTGAACACTGGCCCCTACTGCTCAGTGTCGTTTCAATTCCAACACCACAAACTCCCAAACAATAAATTCAGACATGGCTATATGCTGTAATTTCGTATGAACTTGTGTTAGGCGTAATATCATTAAAGTGCTGAGTATTGTAAAATACCCTTACGACGACAGTCTGCCAACGCCGTTGTTGAAATATAATAAAAATAACTTTTACTATGCACCCGCCATGTTTTCGTAATAAAGCCCCTAAGGGCTCAGTTAGCGTTTCGAAAGTGATGTCGAACACAGTGATGTAAACGAATATTTAAAGGCGCTTTGGAACCCAATACGACTTATGATCTACCAATATTACCGAGATACACACCTTTGAAAATATGAATTATTATTATTTGCAAAATGTCACAAATTGCTTGAGATGAAACAACATACCGGATGTCCCAAATTGATGGTTACAATTTCTGTACCTTAGCAACAGAGAAACTATTAAAGATCAAATCACGAGGCTGCGCGTATTTGACGTTATAAGAACAACACTGGGCGTGTGTAGCCATTATGTTGTTGCCAGTTCTGTTTGCAGCCACGGGGTAATGACGGAGGTGACGGTGTTTTCTTTCAAGCAAAGTTAGCGGATTTTAAAGTGTCATTGGAAATATGAGAACATAATTGAAGTGCAGCGACGATGGAGCGCAACTGCATCACAGTCACTTGTAACAATGACACGATTACGTGGCAAGTTTGAGAGGGGACGGAATTGTGTGCGATGTGAATAAAGGACGGCGCGGCAGAAATAGAATGGCAAAGGACGAAGGAAGTGTGGGGGCAGTGCTGCACAGATTTACATGTTCCCTCGAGAAGTCTGAAGTCCTTCGGCAAGCTGCGCGTGAGTCATGTTTTCTTTAAATCAAGAGTCTATCTCATTTTAAAGAGAAAAAAAAATTAGTCGCCACTTTAATATTTACAGAACACAGCTACATATGTGGAAAACCTTCTTTCAAAACTTTGAAGTGGTAGTACAATCTCCATTTAATTAAATCCACTGAAGTGCACGTGAACACTTTCTGTATTCAATATGTTGAGATAAATAAAACGCTTGATCGTGCAGGGGGGTGTTGTTCGGCGTGATCATGCCGCGTGGGGCAACTCGAGTCAGCACGACAGACGTCCGTGATTCTACCCACCCAAAACGGTCGTCCTCAGGCCGACCTGCTAACGCCCCTGCATCTTACACACACTTGTTTGTTCTCCGGCTGCGATAACGACAAGGCGGAATAAAAAAAAAAAAAGACCGCAGATAACATGCAGACTTGCAGACCTTGTGCACGCAATCAAAGGCCACCACGCTCTCGCTATATTTAACACTTGCAGCACGGAGTCATTGTGGCAGACGACGTCTGGTTGGTTGGTTTTATCTCCTCCCACCATTCTGCTCTAGCCCGCGCTCTGAACGTATTTTGCGCAAGCCTGCTGCAAAATAAGGTGACTTGAACGTTCAAGATGGTAACCTTGGAGGGACTGCGGTGGTATAGTGGCAAGACTACTCGCCAGGCCAACTGAGCTGTATAAGGCGCGGCGTACCTCTGTGTAGAGAGACTGGAGTATGAGGCCAGTGGTGTCGAATTAAGACGCAGTGACCAGAGAGTGTAGTCTGAGAGCATCGAGAGAGTACAGGGAGAGAGAAAGGGGCATAGACAAAGTAACGAGCGAGACTGTGGGAAAAGTGGGAGGCAATGAACTTATTGATCGTGTGTGTGTAAATAAGTGACTGTATCTAGTATAAAGACAGATATAAAGAAATTAATTACAATGGAGACTGGCATTAATATTGCGCTCACTAATAGACATAAGTTTTGATGATAGTGATAGGTAGTTAAATGTTGTAAATAACAGCTATGGTATTTTTAAAACATTGCAAATAAATTAAGCGGAGTGAAGAGATTTGGGCGGCTCTTAACGTCGACGTGTTGAGAGCCGAAGAGGGTGAAGTGAGGTAAGTATGGAGCAACGCTGGAATGCAAGGGCGGAAGAAACGGGAGATCCCCGAGAAAACCCGCCGACCATTGGCATCGTCCGGCACGGTTCCTACATGCGAAAATCCGGGAGTGGCCTCGTCGGGAATCGACCCTGGTTCACCTAGATGAGGGGCGAGTAGTCTGACCATTACAACACACCGACCCCGCAAATAAATTAAATTAATTTTAGCACAATTATTATTTTTTAAGAGGAACTACTGGATACGTTTACAATCTCCCTGCTTGCGAAAAGGAACTGCATATCAGACTAGTCCTAAATATAACTTACACATTTCGCATACTGGCAAAAACGGCAATTTCATCTGCTTTATATTTTAAGTATTCTGCGTGAATATATACGTAACCTGTGTAGGGTCTGGCACTGTTTTTTCCCAACAAACTTTTCTGCCTATACACTCAAATGGTCGCCGCTTTCAAGCAGTTCGACGAAAAGTCTGCAATCCAACTCTGTGCTTTGCGCGAAGAGGCAGTCCTTGTGGCTTTTCGCCACTTTATCGCTAATGTAGAAAATAGCTCCAGGTTGATGGGCGCCGTAACACCACCCGCTACAGTTGAAAACTTGCCTGCACTCTAGCAACTACCAACACAGACTGGAAAGAGCTATCCTGGTTCAACAATACGTGCACACAAACCAGTCCCTCCAGCAGCCAGCCCATCCCGGCACGAACCGGTTCCACACACAACTGGTTTTCATTTAAGAAACTAGCTTTCTTTCGTGTCACCTTGTTCCACCACACGAACGTAACATATATTTTTTTTTTTGTTGTTTTTATTTAATCACATACGCCTTTTTCATGGGCAATGAGAGGCGCGGGAGAAATCCAGGACAGATTTCCGTTCCGGTCCATTACAAATGCGCTTGGTGAAAATCGGTCATAACGAGTCTGAAATACACAAGACGCCAGATCGTTGTCAGACGTTCATAAACACGGGTTGTGGTCGCTCGTTTCGAAGTTTGGCAACCGAAACACCTTGTTTCTGGTAATGAAGTGCCCGTAAAAACAATGTCACAATCTTCATCTACACATCTTCTTAGAATTAAAAAAAAAAAGCCGACGTAACACAAGCGACGACACAAACATAGACTTAACATGAGGTAGATCTATTTTAGTTTGGTTTTCTGCTCATGTCCTCGAAATTCACTCGCCCATCCCTAATGCAACTGCCAGAGTCGCATGCTCAACAGTGACGAACGTGTTCGTTTACGTTTGAATTTTCAACCGACCCGCCCTTTTATACGAATAAAATTCTCTTACTAACTTGAATGTATTCTAGTTGCGATGGAACTAGGTTGGAGCAAGTGTACACACCATCCACGTTTTTTGATAGTGCTACTGGCAGAAAAGCAGTTCAATGTTTGGTTGTCATTTCATGCGCCACAGCTCTTTTACTGAACTGCGGTACTAACCAAGAAATACTGTAGTTCCCATATAAATGGCCGGTAATTTAATATTTTCGAAGCAACGTGAGGTGCTTCAAATTCAATGCACTAAAAACTTTTTCCCCCACCTCAGTTACAGCGCAAGTACCAACCACAAGAATAGTTTCCACGCTTATTTAAGTATTGGGATTTATTCGGTTTTTTTTTTTACAATAATACTGTTTCGCCTTCTTCAAAAATATTGCAGGATACAAAATTAACTTGCTCTAGATCGCAGAATGTATATTTACGATCAGAAGAGGGTTTCTTTCCAGGACAATTATAAACTTATTGCGTTCAAGGTATGATCTGCAGGTTGTTGTTTTTTTCATATCTTTATAGACACATGTCCAAATGTCAGAAATGCGCCTTATTTTTTTCAGTCTGTTACTTACGCAAATTACTAGGTTTCTTTATAAAAAAAAAAAGAAGCAAGATTGATCTACAACGCTAGGGAAGGACATGTCATATCAGTGGATGTTTATTGTTTATATCTTATCTCTTGAAAGTAGAACATATGTTTCAACTAGGATTAATTTTTTTATATCACTGTAATGAATATTTTGTTCAGCGTGTAAAGACGCTGATGGATCAATGTATTGTGAGCGTTAAATTAAATTCAAAATTATTTAGCAAAGTTTAATTTATTAATATAACGAAAGGCATTGTAAGGACGTCTGATATCTCACATGTTTTATAAAATCTCTAAAGAATCTTTTAATTTTTGTTATCTTGTGATTTGTGTAAATTTCTTATTTTTTACATTGCTTATATAGGTCTAGGGTTTTCAATTAAACATGTCCACAGCCCACATCCCGGCAATATACAAGCCATCAAGTTTGCTGGAGTTAGTAAATAAATAAATAAGAAGTAATATGAGCTAGTATCAGAACCAGTTCTAGAATTTTATCGTGCGTTTAGATGAATAGGTGTGTTGAAGGAGGAGTTAGTATACGAATAACTGGAAATGAGGTCTCGCTCAAGACTAGAAATACGAGATTAACTTGAGGAAAGTCTCTGAGCGGGCGCGCCACCATAATCCAGAACCCGTAGCGAGGGTCAGAGGCGAGAACTGGCCGCGCTGGCTACAGTCACTTTTATATTTTCTCTAACGGCCTCGCCCGTTCCAATAACAGCGCAGACAATTGGCAAATGTTGCGATCAGAACATAAACTAGGCAGGTTTTATTATATTCTACTATTTTCCATTCCACTCTCCACATATAACACGAAAGCGATACAACAGTGTTCATAAGCACATTTAAGTTTGTTGCTTCGATGTCGATGTCTTCTTAGCTGATGAATTATTACAGATTAATTAGTATACACCTTTATTTTTTTTACGTATTTTATTAATGTATCGTTTACCGCTACTTTTCAGCAAAACCTTCAAAAACAGCAATTAAAACGGGCACAGATATTCAGGCTTCAGTGACCACGCAGATAGGCCAAGAAGTAATTTCCCATTTTCTTAGAATTCTGCAGTTAGGTTACCTGTCCAACGGACTAAATAGCAGTTATCCGGAATGAAAAGTACAGAGTAAGTTGCAGTGCACGATGGCGGCGTCGCTCAGCACTGCACACAGAAAGCTACTACAAAGCCCGCGTAAGCCGACGGCAGTCTGAGATGAGGGTTTAGCAACGAGCGGCGTGCAGCCTGGCCTCGCGTCCGCTGATAACGCGATATGCCAGCACGTGCGGGCGAGCACGCTCTCCCACACAACTCGTGCTTCCTCCCACTTCTCCGCTCCCCTCTCTACCACGCTCCACACTAACTACTTGCTTTCGTGCCCTGCTTCACAGCAACTGATTGATTTGCTCTTCCTCCCTGCTCCACATTACGTAACTGATACCATTATATGTTTCAAAAGTCGATGAGGGTGAAGTGAGGCGAGTATTGAGCAGCGTCGGAATGAAAGGGCGGGAAAAAACGGGAGATCCTCGCGGGAACCTGCAGTCCAGCGACATCGTCCGGTACGATTCTCCCACTTGCGAAAGCCCGGAGTGAACAGTAGAGTGAGACTNACATTTCGAATGATAATGTATTACAGTGGACATATGTGTAATTAATAAGTGAGGGTTAACTGACCGTAGCTACTATAAAGACTGGGATAAGGAATTTAATTACAATTAAGATACTGTATCGCCCCTTATACAGAAATTATTAGTTTGTGTCAAAACAGAAGAGTCGGGGTCATTAATGAAAATGTTTCACTATAGAAGCATTGCACAGGATATCCACTGAAATTCCATTTTGGAATTACCTGACTTTTGCTGGTCTTCCAGACAGAATCTTATTTTCCCTGGCCTATTTTCAGGACAGAAACCTTCAAATGCCATATTTCTCCACTGCTGACAGAACAAATATGCTATCAGCGAAGTTGAATTAAATTACCTACACAGCAACAGACCAAGCAAGCAGGGCCAACATTTTATTCAGCCAATAAATTTTTCTCGTGGCACATACTATGCCATGGTATGTACAGGTCCTATGTCGCTTGGCAAAGATATATATTTTACAGTTCACAATCTTAAAAATTTAAATTGAAAAATACTGTTACATGGACGCCTGACTGGCGTGAGGGATGGAGGTATTAATAAAAAACCTAAAATAACTAAAATATGATTTCTAATTTATTCACGCAGCTATTATTTACAGCATTTAATTATCTATCTCCACTCTTACTCTCTTTATTTCTTAGTGAGCGCAGTATTTAATGTATATTTCAAATCTAATTAAAGTCATTCTTTGTGTCTCCGATTAGTTGTAAACTAACTCATACCCATCATTAACACGTGTTCAGTCTATCTGTTGCCATCATTTGTAACGTCTTTCACTCACGCATCTAGTCCAATAGTCCAGCCTGCGAGCCGCAGTCTTCACTGCTTGATACTCGCAGTCGCAGATTTCCCTTCCCCTGGTCACTCTCGCCGTTCGTCTTCTATGGTTCGGAACTCAGCCACTCATCTACTCAACTCCCGGGCGAGGCCCGTCGTACAATTTATACCCTGCTGACCTTGACCTGGAAAGTTCGACGCACCCCTAGTCACGCGAACAGAATCTAGGGCAGTAAACAACTACACAATTCCTCGGATAAACGCATAAAATCAATACAACCAGGGTCAACAGCGCGCGCCACGGAAAGGATTGTCGTGTCGACTCGCTTTCTGTAACGGATACGCAGCCTCAGGCCTATCGCTCGCGTGTCATTCAAAACAATCCTTTGAGTTGCTGCTGCCGCTATCATATAACTGCTGTCCTTCACTCCCACTCGCTCGCGCGGCATGCGAAGCAGCGAGCGCGTAACAATGCATATGCTTATAATTACATTATCTTGTATTCGCACAACTAACAATTTTTTTTGCAGAGTAGATAATATGTACATTTTCCCTGGCCCAAGTGACTATTCCCCGACATTTCCCCGACGTTTTTCTCTTGGTGAACAACCTGTACATTACATTTCATGTTTCTGTGCAAATTTTTGTATCTGATTGTTATTAGGTGTTCCCTGGTTATCATTAAAAAGTGAGAATGAATTAAAATGTAAAAGTTTGTATTATATTAATTGTTGAATAAATATGCATTAGTAGTTCATATTTCTTTAATGATGGGTAAAGTAATTAGCTAAGCTTCTATTGTCGCATTTTCCAATAAATCATCCTAAATTTGAACCAGGAAGAAATAAATAAGAAATCAATACAGCGGGTGACACTGGCATAAATATTACGCTCACCGATTGGAATAGCGTTTATAATTGAGATAGGAGGTTTAATGTTTTAATTATTAGCTGTATATATTTTATCTACCTGACAAAATTTCTTGTGGGATTTATTATAAGTTTTATTTACATAATTTGACTACAGTCACTTTTGACTCATTTTTCAGGTTTGTTTCATGTCTGAGACTTGGTTTTCTGTGAAGACATAGTGTGTCAATGGAGTATGTTCAAAATATTTCACTTAATCACTAAACGGCCGCGGCCCCATATTTGCACTGAGGACTGCAACTGAGAGAGAACGCTCGTTTTACCTTTCGTCCTTCATACTGACTTCGATAATGGCACAAACAATAGCAGCATTACCCTACCTAGTATGATTTACGCGCCACCTTGTTTTCACGACAGTGCCATCATCTACCACTGGGGTCCAGTCTTCGAAATGTCTCGTTATTTTGGGACTGTTTCGTAAAGACAGGAGTATTAACGTCCTGACAAAGATCATCCACATACAGCCAGCGAAAGAAAATATTTTAATTGCAAAATTTAAAATAGAAACGCCGATAACACGTCTCCAAAAATAAAGCTTGGCCCGCGTCGAACCCGCGTGGGAAGGATGAGGGTGACCTTGGGCAGGGGAAAAAACACCTCATCGCGCTGCTGGTGAGGTGGCTTAAAAAAAAAACGCAGAACAACAAAGCACTTGAGAGATGGCGCGAAGACAGATAAAGCCGCTGAAAACAGCTTAATAAAGTAGCTTTCCTCAACTCCACAATGGATCACCTTGGCATGCAAATACACCAAGGACGGCAGAAAACTCGAGATAAGGCAACGGGTGACGAGGTGAAAAGGCGAGTCACATACTAATTGATTGAAAAGTGGTATGTCGTGAGCCGAATTGCCAAGGGCTGTCTTCGTGCGCCGGAAGGAGATGCATAAGGAATGAAGAAATAAGTGTCTGTGGATAGATGGCAGATCTGGATCAGGGGAGTGGGGAGTCAGAGGTCGGATGGACATGGCATCTGACAGGACCGGCAGTGTCATCTGATAGAGGACCAGAGGTGACCTTGACATTTGACCTTGACCTCAAATGTCCCGTTTTCCCGGAAAACTCATAATTTCAAGAATTTTCTTTTAAAAATTCTCAAACTTCCCTTAAATGCAAACACTAACTTAACCTTTGACCTTTATCTTGACCTTTGTGGGAGATCTGTTGCACACGCTGCAGACTTCGGAGCCCCGGAGTCATCCACCATATTGGATTGTCACAGCCATATTGAATGACCTTGACCTTTGACATTGACCTCAAATGTGCCGTTTTCCCCAGAAAACAGTCAACATTCTAGAATTGCCCTTAACATTTCCCGAATTTACCTCCAAATTTGCAAAATTTCCTGCAAAAAGTTCCTTTACCCTAATTTTCATGAGTCACTTAATCTAAAAATAGCATGACCTTGTTTCCAGAATGTTCCAGTTCATTTTTTGTTATTCCATGCCACCATCTTGTTATTAAATTTTCCAGTTCATGCGGTGTCATTTCAAGTCAACATCGGCCATCTTGTTTCAAGAACGTTCTAGTTCATGCTCTGTAATTCCATGTCAACACCAACCCTCTTGGTTTAGGTATTTTCTAGTTCATCGCCCTCTCATACTTCTTCATACAGCATATTTTAAGATCCATGCGAAGTAAGTCTATGACAAACACACCCCGGCTAATTACACCAAGTAATGTATTTCTATATCAGACTCCCACAAACTTATAGGCATAGTTAGCAATGATTTCTGAACTGTTTGGTTGCCAAATATCATAGGCATCGCCTCTGAAGTCGATGAGGGTGGTAAAGTCAATTATGCCTTAAGCCCTCTTATAAGCATAGTTGACAATTTTCCGACTGAGCCACCAAGTCTTGGGAGCTAGTACAGGTCTACATGATGTATGTATAAAAATAACCTGTTAGCTTATACAATAGTCATGTTGACAAGGCACTGAAAATGCATTATTTTATAAATAAGAGGTTAACTTTTAAACTTGCAGACAAAAGTGTATCAAGCTACCTGTATGGATTCGTATTTTCAAAAATATTTTGATTATAATGTAACATTCATAAATTATACAAAAAAATATATAAATAACTTATGTATTTAATGTAATATATTTTATTTCACTTTTAAAACTTACAGAAAAGATTATGCCATGCAATGTGACAGGATTCGTATGTCCAAGATGGATTTGTAGTATATGATGCCGCAACCATAGATTATGAAAAGCATAATTATATAAATAAAAGTAATGTATTTAAATAAATACATTTTATTTAACTTTTTAATTAATATATCGAGCAGAATGTCTACGAATTCGTGTTTTCAAAGAAATTCTAATATTATGTCAGAAAATGTGGTTGAGGCAATGACCAGCACCATATAGAATTTTATAAGCATAGAGTTGTGTACTTAAATATACCAAGTGTTACATATTTTCGGGCTCGTGTTTTCCAGTAGAATGCTAATGTGATGTCATAAAATTTGATTATTCGCAAATATTCGATACCACATTGACTTTGGTAGGCATAGGGATTAATCTAAGGTTTTTCAAAAGTAATTATGTGACGAACCCGAGCCACGAATACAGGATAGTGGTTGCCTTACCTCAGAACCGGTTTTAAATGTATTATGCCTATATCAGAAAGCTACGAACTTAGGGGCACAGTTGGACATCATTCAACGACTACCGGAGTTAGGCACATGGAAATTGGAACGTATCAGGCCAATGCAAGTCTATCCGAGATGAAAAATGAATTATGCCTTAGGCCTTTTTTTATGAGCAAAAATGGCCACCATTTTTCAACCCTCGAAGTTATAGCCACAAAATCCATATTATAGGTTTCACCCAAAACCTAGATCAAAGCCATGTAGTCAATTTGTTCGAATGCGATGTTGGGTATAAAAATATTTATACGTAAAAAATTTACACGTAATTTTTAAGTTTTAAAACTTAAGAGACGTAATATAATGTGTTGCATGTCTACAGGCGTGTATTTTAAAGGCGTCAGCTGTGGTATTAGAAACAGCCATTGTATGTGTATATCCCTCGACGCCATACTGGATTTCATAGGAATACCTTTGACTTGAGGATCTCAAAGTACGTTGGCAAGCAACTTATGTATGGACTCTTGTAGTGACGAAAACTATTTCAATGTGATCGTAAAAAACTTCACTTAAGTTGCATATCTTATGATGAATAGGTATTTTTAAAAACGTACTAAGTAAGAAATGTGTCTAAGGGCACTAAACATTGCGTTGTAAATGGTTAAAAGAAAAAAAAATAGTAGTCCTGAACATTTTTGTTATGTTTGGATTAGTGCAGCCGGCATCTCGGTCAAACTTACATGGAGCGTTCGGGAAGCGCGGGAGCGGTAAGGGCGAAACTGCCGTGTGCATCAATTACGCCATCACCACTAAGCGCAAGGCTCTGAAATGGCGCGACGTGCTGCGTGTACTTACGGATCTTTCAGTGGTAAACCTATAATTTTATTAGAGGGAAGTTCTGCAAGTAAGGTTAAATGCAGTTCGCTTGAGTTTTCGTATGTATCTTACGCGTTTATTTTGAAAAAACATCGCTTTGGAAAAGCCTTTGAAATGGTGTTTCTACAGTGCGTGACGTCTTAAAAACAACGAACAGCTTTCGTATGGAGCGTGTGTTCTTTACGCAGAACAGCACAATGGAGGCACGTTCAATAGTTCCGTCGGTAAACGTGCATTTTCAAACAATTCGCTGTTAATTACACATTTCGTTTGTGAATTGAGACTGGTCAACATGGCCGCATATTTCGACAAGGAAGCATGTTCCATGTTCAGAGAGAACGTTAAGCTCGCTTCGGTGGTGGTTTATTTGCGTTGATGAGGAAGCGATGTGACCCGCCATTTGCATGCAAATTAAACTCGCGTTCGGCTTGATGGCAGTCTAATTCAATTAGAGACGGCGAGAGCGACAAATTAAACTCTGCGCTGTAGCCTCGTAAATTTACTCTGCAATTTTTTAACTTTGCGTGCTCGTTCGCAATTCCACGCCCGGCATTTTTGTGCTTAGAACACGGTCGGAAAACGTAACGAACAAGAAACTACACTCAACACGTCGAACGCCATGAAAGTAGAATTTTTTTTTTATCATCTTAAGCCTTTCAGTTAAAGGAAAATGTATAATTTCAAGCGTTGCGACGAACAAATGTTTCGTTCGGAGCTGTGGAAGCGTAGTCCATTCGCGATTTCTTCACACGTTTTAAATCAAACATTTGAAAAATTACCTCATGTGTGACGTGTTGTTCTCTAACTATGTTATGTATCACAAGCTTTTTATATTTATGCTAATACGAAATAAAATAAATGCGCCTTATTTTTGGTTAAATATAAGTTTTATTTACATTTTATCTATAAATTATAATATATGTATGTATAAAAAGGCTAGAAAAAATGGTATGTTGGCAATTCCGAGTAAGAAATAGTTCTTATGCAAAATATTATTACACTGAGTGCATGAATGCGGTGCACTGTCCCTTTGGTGTAATTTACTTGGCACGATTAAGCTTTGTTTGTATGAGGCGGAGGAATATTCTGGAAGAAGAACTTTAGCAGGGCTTCATGTAAGTTGGAAGCAACCGTGAATGGGCTATATCAGCGTAACGCATAACGCTCTGTCGTATGTCGCGACAAGTGTCTGATGTACATAACAGCAGCTCTTAGAGATTTCGGAATATAGTCTAAAAGACGAATGAAGTCTCCAACCACACGAGGGACTTCCTTTAAGGGTTTTCAACAGACTAGAGCTATTTTATACATATTTGGGTAGTTACATAGTTTTTTCGTTGTGATATTAAATATCGGTCTGAATAAAAAAGTACGACAGTAGTGGGAAATTACTTTTCAGAGACAACTAATGGAACTATTGGAATTTACAATGTATATTTTGTGAAAATCAGCTTCGTCCCATCAGAAATGTCGTGAAGAAACTTTTCTTGGAAAATTTTTATGTTGTTCGCTTGTTGTCCAATCTTAACTTTTTTGATAAAATTTACAGCCAAAATAGCCAGCAGTTACACTTTAAAACATACCAATCCTAGAACTTCAAAAAAAAATTTATCTAACTGAAACAATACTTCGAGAGAAAATAACTTTTTGAACTTTGTACGAATCAAGATTTTAAATTAAAATGCTCGTATTTACGCTGAAAAACATCCAATATTTTTTTTCTACTGGTTTGCTATTTTAATAAAGTTATCAGTTGTTACAAAATCACAAATATCCTCAAAATTATTAATAACTGTTTATTGCCTAATGTTAAAAAAATTATGTATGAACATGAAGGGAAGCAAAAGGCCGTCGACAAACAACAAACGTCAATACTACACAGACTTACGAAGCAAAGCCGTCGCTCTCACACACGTGCGTCAACAAGTAGGATATTGTTTAGCTTAATATGTAGCAAACTTGTATTACAACTTATGTCTTAACAAAGTTTATATTACTGTCCAAAAGCTTTCCAACATTCGCGTTACAATAGACATATGTACAGAATAGTAAATTAATTAAACCTTCCTCTCCTGCTGATTATTCATGTATTAACCTCTTAGCTATAACACACTATATTCTATTCAAGACCGACAAATAGCTTTCTAGATACATAAAAAAAATATTAAATGGTAAAAAAAAAAAATTATATCTGGAGATAAGGTGGTCAGAAAGTTTAGCCACAATCTCTGAACGTCATTTTGAGACAGAAAACTACCAATTTCGATGTCCGCTTTGCGATATTCGTATTCCTGATCAACGGTATCATATTGACAAAACAAAATATTAAAGTCTCAGCTTTATGTAAGAGTTGGGTCCACAAAAGTGTCTGGCTCATAGACTATATAAAATAAACTCGTAGTAAAAACGTTAATTTTAATTGCGAGGAACTTAACAGCGAGAACCATAAAAAACTAATAAAAAGATACACAAAATACTTTTATAAAACTACAAAAACCTGTTATAATGCCTACTGCTGCCACGTCATTTTCCAATACTGTAGCTACACAAAAAAACTCCTTCGACAAGTACGACAGGCCTTGCTGTTTTGTTAACGTTGTTGACTGGTTGTAAAATTTTTGTTAGTTTATATTTCTAGTCAAACAGTTAAATTTGAAGACATCAAACGAAATATTATTTTACTTTCCCGAATTTTTATCCCGATAAGTTATTGTGAAATTCCCTGGTGAAATCAGCGTAAAACTAAAGCCTACATACAGTCATAAAACATGTATACTGGAGATTACGTTCGTATGAAACTTCATACGCACACATGAATACGCGCAATTTCTTTTTATTGCACATTTCTTATCACGCAGTGTTTCAATAATTCATTAACTCCGATGGAAAATCTCTCGGTGATTCTCCGATCGCTTTGCTGGGCTATGAAATCCGCTTGCGGGATTTCCGATTATTAAAAAAAAAAAAAAAAGGCTTGATTAATTGATGTAATGTCACATTCTGTAAAAGCGAGAAAATAAATTAAAATAGACATTCTGCTTACTAAGAGGAAAATTCAATCACCGCACTGGACGCGTAACTGGGGTGTTGTTTTGCCCCATAAAGCTGTCTAAAAAATTTACTGTTTTCGTGTTAAAATACAAAATATTATGTGGGAAATGTTACGTATGCGAGAAGTGGAACAAGTTAACTGGCAAAGTAGTGGGGCATTCAGTAAAAACAAGTGTCATTAAAGCCATCAATGTGTTTCTGAACGAAATTATTCCTCGAAGCACATCGTGACTTCCTTCCTTCCGCTTGTGATTATTACATTTTTAATGTCTAATAACTTAATTTCGCCTACATTTTTAATATAGTCCGTATTCGCGGTATCTTCACAATTTTTTAATCAAACCTTTAAAAAATCACCCCNATTTTCTAAATGTATGTTTCACAAGCTTTTTATATTTTGGTCATTTTCTAAATGTATGTTTCACAAGCTTTTTATATTTTGGTCATTTTCTAAATGTATGTTTCACAAGCTTTTTATATTTTGGTCATTTTCTAAATGTATGTTTCACAAGCTTTTTATATTTTGGTCATTTTCTAAATGTATGTTTCACAAGCTTTTTATATTTTGGTCATTTTCTAAATGTATGTTTCACAAGCTTTTTATATTTTGGTCATTTTCTAAATGTATGTTTCACAAGCTTTTTATATTTTGGTCATTTTCTAAATGTATGTTTCACAAGCTTTTTATATTTTGGTCATTTTCTAAATGTATGTTTCACAAGCTTTTTATATTTTGGTCATTTTCTAAATGTATGTTTCACAAGCTTTTTATATTTTGGTCATTTTCTAAATGTATGTTTCACAAGCTTTTTATATTTTGGTCATTTTCTAAATGTATGTTTCACAAGCTTTTTATATTTTGGTCATTTTCTAAATGTATGTTTCACAAGCTTTTTATATTTTGGTCATTTTCTAAATGTATGTTTCACAAGCTTTTTATATTTATGTTAACAGCATCTTGTTTTTCGATTAAATTGAACTTTCACTTCTATTATATATACATATAAATTATAATATTTCGTAATTAGTATGAAGAAAAAATTTGATGTGTTATGTCCACTGAAATTCCATTTTGGAATTCACCGACACTTCCCCACTATCCAGGCGGAATATTGCTATTTTTCCACCGCTGAGACAACAAATATGTTATCAGTGAAGTTAAATTAAATTACACTGTTAACACCAAGCAAGCAGGGCCGATATTTAATTCAGCCCATCCATATTTATCACAATACATGTTCCTACGAGCGTATATTTTCAATATAGCCAGGCAGTATGTATTGTTTTGTAAAACATAATTTTATAAAAAATTCCTTGCAACAGGCTATACATGTAATGGAAACATCTCCGATGCAAGTAACAACTAAAAAATTCGTGAAGAATACATTTTGTTTGAAACGCCTATGTTTAAGATTAACTCATTGAGGCGAAATTTCCTTAACATGGGATTTCCTATCCAATTTCGCAGCTGCCAACCGGTAGGCAATGCCCTTAAGGGGAACGTCTGCCTAGAGTTTGAACTGCGTTGCAGTGTGTTTGAAATCCGTTTTTTTTTTTTTACGAAACTATTAAACGTGTCCCCATTATACCAATGTACGAAAAGAAAACACAGTTCATACGAGGTAGCATAATACTAACAACAGGTCATGCACATTATAAATGCTATTTCCGAGGGCTCCAACATAGCTAAAACCGGCTTTTCCACCCTGCTGCCTCATGATATATACTGGTCGGTAACGTGGGAAACTATTATAGGGACATGCATTGCACTTTGCTACAGACTTCCCACCGATAAAGTGATAGTCACCGCTTAAAGTTCCATAGGTACCGACGGAAACACTGCAAGGCAGTTCAGCGTCTTGCGCGTAGGAGCGATGCGGCACAAGGCGCGTGTGTTAGTGTCACCCTTATCGCTCCCGCGCTTCCCTGCCTCAAACACACTAACAAACCTCCAAGTAGGCGTCGCCCTTAAGGGAAGGGCTTAAATCCGCCACTGAAGGCCGGCCCACTGTGATTGGGTGGTACGCTCACATTCAGCCTTCCAGAGGACGCAACAAGGGCGTTATCGCGCGGGGCCGCGGCTTGCACTCCGGCAGTTGAAGGTCACGCCACTTGCCGGCCCGGCCGCTTGGAACAGCTCCAACGCCCAGCTACGCGCACGTTCTGCCCAACGCCCATCAACAAACATGGCATCCGCCCAGCCACGTGCTGGCTGGACAGTGGCGTTTCCGGATATTGTCCACTCACGGTTACTTCCACCTTTTGCTAAAGTTCTACTTCCAGGATATTCCTCCGCCTCGTGAACAAAGCTTGCGAGTTCCGCTTGCTTGGCGCTTGAACTGCGTTGCAGGGTGCTTGAAACCCTGGTTTTTCGACGAAACTATGAAACGTGCCCCCAGTATGTTTACCTACGAAAATACATCATGTCCTAGACGAGAAAGGAATGGTAATTTAAAGTTTCCACGCATGCTGACTTATCTTAAAACATACTAACCTTACATGAGTGAAACTACGATAGGAGCCTGTACCAAACTTTGCTGCAGACTTTTCATTAGTAATATTATACGGTCGCCGCTGAAACTCCCATCGGTACACGCATCACTACGAGAAAACTGCACGCCAGTTCAGAGCTCTGCGCGTAGCGGCGATGGTGCTCTTGCAGCGCGTGCCAGTGTAACCCTTATAGCTCCCGCGCTTCTCGGCCAAAATGAGAAAAACTATGCAGGCAGGCGGGATCCTTATCTAGGTCTAGAAAATTACACCAAAGGGACAACGCTCCGCAGTCTTGTTCTTAAGGTAAGTCAAGTGAACTACCGGTTTGAAAATTGTGGCAGTATGCTTGTACAGAACAAAGTACCTCGCATTCAAGTCTGTTTACTTCGCTTACATTTGAGGAGAAATCTAATATAATTTACACAACAAGTCTCGTCGTGGAAGAGCAGTTTGGCCAACAGATAATGCAGGCAGCAGGAACTGCGGTATGAAAAATTTTAACCAAAGACTAACGATGAAGGAGACTCGATCGTCGTCTGCAGTCCCCAAGTTTGGCCCAGGAACTGCCAAAATGACTAAAAATCACATGTTTCAAAAAATGCGTAACAGGTCAATACACTAATGGTAAAACAACGTAGTCAAAAGTAGTGTACTAATATATCACGGCACTTATTTATGTAAAAATCGTGCCGACAGTCGGAGCCACGTGGTATTGTTCGTAGAGGAATGAAGTGGGGTAGAATGCGCGTACGAGCTGCGCAGTATAACCACTTCCGTGTTCCAACCATTAGACTCGTTTTCTGCCAATAGCATTATAAAAAACAACGTAGACAGGATTTGAGGTAATACCATTGTTTATAGGGCAAGTACTTTGAGATGCTCGCACATATCCTATAATCTAGCGTTAAAACAGTAATAGGCTGTTTACGGTAAGCGGGTTTCAAAAATGCTTAGTTTAAGTCCTACTTGAATGCACATTGTGTATTAATCCACCATATGTGGCAAATTAACATTATAACGCGCCTGATCGCTTTATTCATGCACAGGTCATGTGAAACTGTCGAATTATGAGAAAAGTAAATATTTTACCAATTTACTTATTCTAACACTTATATTCATAAAAAATAACAGGAAGCAAAATAAATTATTCAAGTGCTCACACATGTTCCCCTAACACTTTTAACCGTACAAAGTCCTATTAATGGTTTTGACAGTTCTGTGGGAAGAAAAATTAGTTCATATCGGAACGTGAAGAGTGGTTAGTTACTGCGCAACTGGCGTGCGCACTCTACCCCACGTTCTCTACAAAGTTGCAATCTCCTTTTTTTTTTTTTTTTTTTGACANCCAAGGCTACGCGGGCTGCAGTGATAGCCCTGACCTGCCGCAACCCGCACCGCACCGTTATAATTGCCCGTGAAGTGAGGAGCGATATGCGTGAGGCCCGCGCTTCTTTGGCTGAGATAGCCCAAGGCCGACACTTCACCTGCGGTTGGCTGTCCACGTTCGTAAACTTAGCACTTCTGTAAGCCTTGCTCGTGCACATTGTCTCATCTCCACGGCATGTAACACTAACACTGCCATCGGTCTGATTACTATCCACGCCGCCAGTCTACGTTAAACTGAAATTATAGTCCTTGCACGGTTATTCCAACTTTTTTTGGAGCTCTGCTCAAGTTCTATTTCCCGGATATCCCTCCGCCTCATGCAAACAAAGCTTAACCATGACTAGAAAATTGCACCAAAGGAACAGCGCGCCGCATTCGAGAGCGCTCAGTGTAATAATATTTTGCATAAGAATTATTTCTTATTAGGCGTTACCAACACACCAGTTTTCTCCAATTTTTTTTCATATTAGTTATAAATAAAATATTATAATTAATTAATAAAATTTATGTACAAATTTATCTTAACCAAAAATAAGGTACGGTATTTTTATATTAACAAAAGTACAAAACGCTTGAGATGCACAAGCCATTTTTAGGAAACTACCAAATACGTTATGCATGGGTGATTTTTTTAAAGGTTTGATTCAAAAAGTGTGTATAAACCGCGAATACACTGTATTAGAAAAGTAAGATATTTGATATTTCTTAATTCTCACACCTAAATGAATTACAAAAACAGAAAGCAAGAGAAATCATTTCAGTATTAACAAATGTTTACCAAACACTTTTAATTCAATGTGAAAACATGGAATTACTTTCATTCCGTCGTTACCAACTTAACTGGGCACACTCCAGTCAGCGTGCACCTCATCGCTTCTGTAGTCATTCTCAGACAGTAATTAACAATTAATTCCTATTTATTCCACACTGTAAATTAACAGAGGTACTTCATGTAGGCTATTACATATTATGTACTATGCCTTGTCAAAAAAGAAATTTCAATAAAGTGTGATGAATAAATTTTATTATTTTCAAAAACTGGTGGCACTACGATGGTGTGTGTCTGCGTGTGTATCTCTGTCTGTGTGTGTTTCTCTCTCTCTCTCTCTCTGCCTCTCTCGCTCTCTCTCACCCTCTCTGCCTCTCTGCCAGGTGAGCAGTCTAACCGCTTAGCCACCAAGGCCCCGAAAAAAATCATGACATGAATCATCCGTCAGTACGTGATTTACTTCAAGCTCCTGCATAATCCAGTATTTCCACTGGCCTGCAGTATACGAAAATTACTCTTCAACAGTTTCGGAACACTAACTCATTCAACCAATCGTGTACATAACACATAGGAAGGTTCCCTTTGGCCGTTCCTGTATACTGCCAGGCTCGAAGCTCAATGATGCTCTGTGTGGTTATCTGATTGGTAAAGTCTATTCGCGGTTTCTTCACACTTTCTGAATGAAACCTTTGAAAAATCACCCATATATGACGTATTTATTGTTTCCTAGTTATTTTATCTATCACATGCGTTTATAATTGTGTTAACATAGAAGAACATAAAAGAACCATAGTTTTAATTCAATCGAAATTTTATTTATATTTTAAGTATACACTATAATATTTTATTTATAATTAATATTAATGAAAACTACGAGAAAAAAATACGTGTGTCGGTATTGACTAAGTAAGAAATAGTTCTCATGCAAAATATTATTGCACTGAGTGCGCACGAATGCGGTGCGATGTGTCCATCTGGTGTAATTTTATGGATTCGGTTAGACTTAGTTTGCATGAGGCGGTACAATGTGATGGAAGAAGAATTTTCGCGGGGCTTCAGAAAAGTTGGAAGTAACCGTGAATGGACTACAAATCGTGTGACTGTTTCTAGGTCGTGAATGGTTCGTATCACTATAGCCGCACACAAAGTTTGCTGTTCTTCGGTTGTGATAACGAAATAAGTACTGTGGCGGCTTAAATACAGCACTTTATTTGCAACTCATAAAACCATAAATTAATGTCTGTCTGAAACGGTAAAGAGCTTATAGTACTAAAATTACTGAAAGTGATATCCGTTCGTTGGCGAAAAATGTCATGCAGATAAATAACTCTTTAGATGTCAGAATTAGCCTTTCAAGGTCAAGAACTAACATGGAAATGTAAAAACCACATAATAAATAACGGGAAAGTCTTTTTTAAAAATATAATAAATATCGGAGCTGCAGTACGTTTAGCCTATAGTTTGTTCATCGTGAAGTCCGCATCAAAAATTAACATATCAATATATCAACATATGAAAAATAAAATGCCTCTCCGTAACTGGGCCGTATTCTGTGGTAAACACTGACTAATTTGAGAGTAGGCCTACTCGCAATACAGATGGCAGCGATTTAAGAAAAATAATCAACGTCTCATTAAAAAGTGTGATTTTTAAACGAACGGCTATTAAAATAGATTAATTTTATTCATACTCCGAATGACACCTGGCGTGGCAATGACCTATTCTCATTTATAACTATTACATGTCAGTAACGACGCGTACTACAAGCCGCCAGGACAACGACGGTGTCGATGTTTTACATGACGGAAGGGTAGAATGTATTAACAGAAAAAACAGTAGTGTTTTCAAAAGTGTTCCGTTGGTCGAAAAAAACACCCCCACACGATCAGTGTTGTGTAACCCGCGCTTGTGTCACTATTCCACAGACTATGCGCTCCTCCCACAGCGAGGGAACTTTGACCAGTCCGCAGACCGATCGAACGCTTTTGAAAATCTTATTTTGGATCCAATTTTCTGTTTATTTGCTATCCTTCCGCCATATGTAAAATTCCCTGTGCTGTAAACCCGACGACTTTATTTATGCGTCGTTCGAGTGTAACTTAACTGCAATTTTCAGGAACGTAACCAATCCGTTATTTCTTACAAATATACATAAAATGACTAAATAAATACTATGCCCACTAGTTTAATAAACTTTTCGCGCTTTTGATACGACGTTCACACGAAACTACTTTTCATACATAGCTGCCAACTTTACAGGGAGTATGCCAATCAGGACTTACATTAAAGTAATGGCTGTTCACAATAAAGTTAACACTTTTGAAATCAATCTTTGAAGAAAAATATTCTGACGATAATTACATAATATATACTGCACTAGACAATGATACCCAGGATCCCAGTTAAGTTGGTAGCGAATTATTAAAAATAGTTTATAAAGTCTGACGTTTTAATGCGAGTATAATGTTTAAATGTTTCGCTAGTGAATCAGAGTTTGTTGTTTTATGGTCATAATAAAACGAATTTGCAAATGTTCAACGCATTAAAATTCATAGAAATTTCCCGGCTTTACTTTGATGGCACATGAATAAAATGAGAAAGTCCATGGCTATAATAATTTTACACACGGCGGAAGGATATAAAATGAGAAGGACGGTAGATACTATGCAGGGAGTGCTCAATTAACTGTGAACAGACTATAAAGATGCATTCACGGGATAATAATTTTTTTCAGCGGTTGATTAGTGCTAAAAACCGCGAACAAGCTAGACCAAACAAAGGAAAGAAACACATACCAGCAGTTGACAGCTCACTTCCCGTTACGGTAAGGAAGCAGGGACGAGGTTTGGCACACCTGCTCTCCCCCGCCCATCTTTTACGGCCCTGAAACTTCCGGCATTGTCTTTCACAAACAGCCCCCTCCCCGGAAATAAAATCGTTCCCACGGTTCTCGGAGCAGTCTCTATAAAAAAAAAAGTGAACTACGCCTTTATGCTACGACAATAATTTAATCACAGAGAATGGATAAAACACGGCTGGCAGCTTTAAAATTTAATAGGAAATCCCATGTTAAAGAAATCTCACCTCAGAGCGTTAATTTTAAAGAGAGGCGTTTCAAACACAATGTATTAACGAATTTTTTTTAGCAGAGGTTCCCTACAGCGGATGTGTTCCCATAACACGTATAGCCTGTTTGCAAGGGAGTTTTACGATTTGTCTTTGTTATGTGCATGTATATTTACCGGATATCCAAAATAAATGTTTACACTATTTGCACGGGAATAACAAAGAACCTATTAAAGACAATCTGATAGGACTGCTAGTATTTGAAGCTATAAGAACAACTTTGTGTATCTGCGAATGTTAATAACAGTTATATGTTCAAATGTACGCCATCAGCAGCAAGACATCGTCTGCAACACTGTGGAACAGAACGACGAGCAGTAGCTACGGTTTCCATGGGAGTGGATTCACAGGCGGTCACAGTCGCCTCTCTCGTGGCATACATCGTCCGTGGTTTTGTGGCGTACACACGTGTCCTTCACAATTCCCTACAGATACAAATCTAGCGGCGTTAAATCATGAGATCTGGGTGAATACTCTACACTTCCTCGTCGGTCTATCCATCCCTCAACAAATGTTTTATTAAGAAGCGACTGTACCTCTCGATAGTAATGTGGCTATGCACCGTCCTGCTGGAGAAAAAGCAATTGTCATCTGGGTAGAGTTGGTGAACAGCTGGCACGTCATCCTGAGACATGGTGCGATAACTTTCACCCATCACCATTTCGTGAAAGAAGAATGGCCCCGCCAGGAAGATTAACTGCTTGCTCTACCACAATGTGGAGATTTTCATCGACCGAGTACGCCAAGTTGAGGCGGTTGACAGTTCCATTCAATTTAAGGTCACCTCATCGGACCAAACAATCATGTCAGTAAAATGTTCCTTGTAGTTTCACGTGTTACAACCCACGCACAAAATCCTACATGCATATCTGGGTCTTCTTCATTCATGGCGTGAAGTGACGTGGTAATGCAGGGCCTGCTTCCACCTAACTTGCTTTAAATTGGTGTGAACGCTTGAATTCACTGACGTCTTGACTCACGCGCGGCTTGCCGTACGGACTTGATAATCCCGGGGAATGTGTGAATATGCACAGCCCCCGCACTTCCCACGTCCGTTGGCGCCTCTTCCTGCCGCGCAGTCCTTTCTTCACATCGCATAGTTCCGTCCGTCCGTCCCTCTCAAACTTGCAGGACTGAAAGTAACAACTGCTACATTTCCATGTCGTTTTCAAAAAAAAAAGTTCAATACTTTCAGTATTGAATTTGTACATGTAAATGATATTTCAAACTAAATCAGTCTCAAGGTCCTTCAGTCTACACCAGGCAAGTGGGATCAGATAGAATTCAGTCGGGTGTAAGTTAACATGTAAATGCGTATCGTACTGAAATCGTATCGAAACTAAAGTGCGTCTCCTGGTAGCATTTCTAAACTACAGAAATACACTTGTTTATCATTGTTTTTGTTTTCGACTTATTCTTCTAATGCAACGACAATATAGCGTATCAATTTTGTAGTATAAAAAAAATTTGGCAGCAAGAAATGGAATTACTCAAACTTAATGTTACGACAGAAGAACTAGTTCATTGCAGTCTACATAAACGCGTGCATTGGCCACGGTACTGGGCGTCCAGTTAAGAGCCACAGTCATCATGGGAACGGGTTATAGGTACTCAGTCGGGACCGAGTTTTGAAATCGTCCACAGGCGACGAGAGAAGGCGAACTGCCGCCACAGTCTGGGCGCCTAAACGCAAGAAGTGAAACTACCCGCCGGTGACGGTGGCTCGGAGTAGCCAGCCGCACGCGCGCGGCCTCGCTCCGTCGCTATTTTAGCGAGCCGGGTCGCCGACCTCGATCTCTACAGGCCCTGCCCTCCCCACCCCACACCCTCCATGCTTTCCCCCTCCACCGTCCATAGGCACTCGAGATCGCGAAAGAGTGACGCACGAAGCGGGTCAGCCTATCTCCGATACTCGGGCGCAGATGCTTCCAGAATCCTACACCCCGGCCGAGCACAATGGAAGGCCCACGCCACTGTCCACGCAGGCCCTCGCAACTCCCGAATAGGGAAAACGAAACCTTACCGAAGATACCCGAAGTCAGTGTTCTACAGTCTTACAACTTCGGCAATTAAAAAAAAAATTATTACATGTTTAAACTAAGTATATACTATATTAACATAGCACAAACATACAATAAACAATCATGTCATTTCTCTGTTTAGATATTGTGTAAACTAATGATTTGCATATTTTAATTTTGATGATGGTAGCACACAAACTGCTTTGCGTAAGCGCCCTTCAAGTCTGTTTATTCGTGTCACGTGTATTTTCATGAATATACGCATGGAAACTGATTGTAATGCAGTGTTTCACCTTCACGGTCACAGATTATATTCGCTAAACTTCGTACATGCACACTTACACATTTAGTTTGACTATTGGCCGCGTCTCTGCGCGAGAAGACATTTTCTATTCGACTGGGCCATCATAATTAGGTTATCCCGACACTGAACGTCGGTGATTGTCTGGCAGGCACCTAAGACGCGTGAGAGGTGAAATTATCGGACCACGAGATAGGTTCTGAACTAACGCGTTTGGCAGTACAATTAGCCGTGGAATCTTTTCGCGAAAAACAAGTGACGTTAATAGTTGTGTATTATTTCCAACTGCAGTGTATACTCCTTACAAATGTAAGACTTTCATCTCGCAGAGATTATACCCCTATCTAGAGAACAGGTCTCGATTACGAGTAAAAAGCCGACCCCCTTATTTTCTGAATGAGTTCATCAAATAAGTGCACCTGTAGCGCTGCCAGTTAGCTAGTAACTTTCTCTAGGGATACATTTCCACAGACAGCCAGCCAGAACAGATATGGACAAATACAACAGAACTCTCTCTCTCTATTTGTTTGTGATCATAGTGCAACAATTTTTAAGCCTTCATTTGTTGAACTATTTTAACGTTAGAATAAAGATTACAACAATGTTGGTGGAATTTTAAAAATATGTTAAAATTTGTTTAGTACAGCCTATGGTAGAAAAACTAACCACCTACACACATTACGAATTTTCACAGTTGATAATGATATGTTATGCAATTTTGTTTAAATTACGAAGTAACAAAATGCATTCGCTATTAAAAAACCGCTTAAGGAATAAGGGGTAGAGAACGCATGCCAAATGCGCAGGGGCCAATTTCGGTCTTCCAATGCTGGAATGCTTTTTTCTTTGCAATAACGCTATCAAAACCCCCCGTAGATAGGATTCCAGGTAAGACTACCGCTTATGGAAATAAGTGCTTTGAAATGTGCGTGTGCTCTTTGGCCGAATATTTAATACAATGAGAATATATATTTCTAAGTTATTCAAAACAGACTTACATAAAATGACTTGTCTCCAAACCTAAACGAAAATCTCACGAAATTTTGAAGCTTCTATGTAAACTATTCCTCACAGCTTTAAGTTTACACCCCCCCCCCCACCTTCCACACTGCATATACGAAAAATAAATTACCTTAAAACAAAATTCTCTACAAAAAAAAAAGTAAAACAATAAAAACATTCTGAAACAAGTCGAGAAAACCTGCTTCCTCGTGCACGCGCGTATTTGGCGACACAATCAAACCCAGTTTTTTTTTCTGACCGTCTGAGATCTTCTCTGGTGCCATCACGTCTGTGAATTCGAGCACATTATGTGATGAAGAGTATGTTGCATCATAACTTTGTTCTTGATGTCCAACCATCGCCTGCATTATTACCTTCCTAAAACAGCGAAGTAATCCGTCTTCGTAAACATGTATTCTTCCAGTTTTCTTTTATAGGTTTCCCGGAGTGATTCAATCTCTCCACTATTTTATATCGGCCATTACACTACACTCAAGTGCAGAGAGCCACGGCTAGCAAACATTGGTCACAATAACAAGACGGGAGATGAGAAGTAACTGCGTGTATAGAGTCTTCTCAAGCATCGGCGAGGAAAAGCCATTTCACGTCAGTATTCCAAGGCACATCGTAAAGAGAAAATTAATCAAATTTGTCAACAATTCGTGTTTCGTATGAATAACTATTAAATTCATTTTCGCAAAAAAAAAAATCTGAGCACAGTATGCGTCTGTCAATCCACCCATTGTACACCCCAACAACTTCAAATTTAAATATTACTGAATAAATTATTTTCATTAAAGAAATGCTACGCGTTAAAAATTCCGTTATTATACTTCCTGCAGATATCTGAAACGTTATTAACTGCATACTGGACGAGGAGAAATATTAATTTAGGATTTGTTTGCAGTTCGTAAAATAATGGTATGGAGAGCATTTATAGAAGGCATCTTTCCTTGCCATCACAAAACTAGAATATCACCCCTACAAGAACGTGATCCGAGGAAAGGAAAATTCTTTGCCCAGATACTATCGAACTTTCTGTATGTCTTACTCTTACCCATAAGTTCGAGTTATGTCAACGGATTGATGTCACAGTTGAAAGTATGGACTTACATGTCGCTCGCATAGTATAAACTGCAAGGCTGCCAAGCTCCTTTGTCCTCTGTGGGTATCGAATTTACGAGCAGAAACTGCAGACATTGTTACGCATTTTACCCATTCTTACCCAATGTACACATTTGTGTACATACGCATGTGTAGGTATTTTTGGTTTGTACTGCTCACTGCTAAACTCTATGACCAATGATCTTACCTGTGAGTAAATTATTGGCAAACCATTTTATTGGTATATATCATAATTTGTTCAGATTATTGTAGTCGGACATATAGCCTACATACAGGTTAAAAGTACAGCACGCATCATAAAATTTCTTGTTTACAACACCTGAAACCGTAAATTAAAGTGGGTCTGAAAGAGTTAACGACGTGCCTGAGAGTTGCAGGTGTTGGGTTACACGAACATATTCGACGCCTCTTTCAAACCTACACGAAAGTTTGTTCGCTGTTGCTATGGTTCCTGGCAATAGCGCAAACTAAGGTGTCACGCTCGTATGACGAGGAGGCCTTAGTTCCCGACCTCAGGATTAGTCATCGACTTCCAGGAGACTAATCGAGTGACGGCTTACATTATGAAGCTAACCTGAACTTATGCGTAACACAACTGCACACATGCACAGCACACTCGGGATTCGAACACACAACTTCTCGATCCGAAGATTTTTGGTAACCTCGGCCATTGAGGCAGCTGACTCAACCTAAGAGCGCGTGCGATTCTCGCTTCAGTCATGGAGGTCGTCGTATATGTCTGTGCACAAAAGTGTGATGTTAGGACACGAACCTCCCAACATTTTTATTTTCGCTCCGTGGAGGTACAAGATCCGATCATTTTCGATTTCTACGAAACCTCCTCACGAATATGCAGTGAGCGGGGACATACCTCAGGCACTGTCGTGGATAACAAGAAGAGGCGAGAACAGCATATCTGTCAGACCACGGGTGTCGGGGGGTGCAGAGGATCTGAAAGTCGATGAAGTGGCACAAGAAAAACGCGCACCTGCACCAATTTGGGGAATTGTCTGGTCAACCGGCATGTTAGCTGGAGGTGTGTGTACCTCGGGAGCCATGCGTGCGTCTGCCCGATTACGGGGGTGAGTGCTGCTGCATGGGATCTCCCCAGAGACTGAGCACACTCTATGGACGCCGCTCGGGAACTAATCCCACGACACAAGATACGCCGGGCCAACCAAGGTAATCCACGTTTGGCCGCGTCACCGAGCAAGTTTGCGTCCCCCCCCCCCTTCTTCACTCCCCGGCCTTTTCACAGCGCGCCAACACGACCACTCATCTGAAGTGTTTGCGCGCCATCATTCAAGGCCGACGATTGGAAAAACAAGTCCTGATGCGTGCGTGAGCGAGTTGCGCGCGAGACTGCCGAGATTTCGCTGGGCGATTGCGCACATGTCGCCGTGCAGATGCCACGCGGTTACAGACTATTCGCGGTAAAGTGAGCACTTTTTTAAGTCCTCTCATTTCGAATAACAGTCAATAAATATATTGACTAGATGCAAATTGTTTGGCATTCGCCACTGCGGTGCAGATGCCTGTCAAGGAAAAACAAGACTAAACACGAAAAAGTACTTAAAAAAGACAACTAATCTACGGAATAGGAAATATATACTGTATGTATACAATACTGGGGAAAATTCCAAGAGTGAATAGTAAAAAAAAAAAGNCTACGGAATAGGAAATATATACTGTATGTATACAATACTGGGGAAAATTCCAAGAGTGAATAGTAAAAAAAAAAAAGAACAAACTAGTCACAAGTAAAATATGTATGTTTACACAACCAACAGATAACACATAGAAAACAANAAAAAAAAAAAGAACAAACTAGTCACAAGTAAAATATGTATGTTTACACAACCAACAGATAACACATAGAAAACAACACAGGCTAGAAACCTGCTTGAAAAAATAGTACAAAACTGACAAAATATGTAGAAACAAAATGGGACAACATAACAAAGAAATGCACTCAAACACAACAGTTCGGTCTTGTTTTTCCATGGCAGGCATCTGCATCGCAATGGTGAATGTCCAAAATTCTCCATCTAGTCATTCACTCCCATTGCACCGTTCATTCGAATATCACAAATATATTTTATTGTCGCCTTAGATGTTAACTTTCTTNGTCATTCACTCCCATTGCACCGTTCATTCGAATATCACAAATATATTTTATTGTCGCCTTAGATGTTAACTTTCTTGTCCGGTGAAATATATACACTGTGTTTATTGCTTAAATGACAATGTTTATTTTAAAAGGTGGCAGAAGGATACAAAATGGCTGATAGGAAAAAGTAACTTACGGTTTTAAAAGTGTTCATTTTGCCGTGAACAGTCTATACCTGAGAGTTTAGGATAAACTCTGAACAGCAGCTCATCTCCATCAATTGGTCAGCTTCCGTCCACACTTAAAATTTAGTTAACACCGTCAGAATTAACCGCGATGCAGTTTTTCGAGAGGCAAAAACTATTCAGCGCATGCGCATAATCAAATGGAAAACGCAACAAAAATCATTTAATATAACCCGTAAAAACTGAAGTAAAGTTCAAATTACGGCATTCCGTTTTTTTTTTTTAATGTGGTTGAATTGGCATTGTACGTACGCGACCTCGTAAACTACTGTGCAGAAAAATCTTAAAACCACAAAAAGGTAAGTTTTTGATTTTCGTATAGTATATTTTTCGTAGAGTTACATTTTTTATGATCAGAGTGTGTGATAGGTCTAGGCCTAAGTACCCTGTTTACGGTCCTCACGTAAGTTATTTGGTAATGGCTTCTTCTCTGTTTGAGAAGCTATTTCCTAGTTTGACCGAGTCAACACAAAACGTTCATGATTCGTAGGCACACAGCAACGACTCGTCATAAATGTCGCCATCAAACCACGAATGTAAAAATGTACTTTCAACTCTATACAAGATGCATGTCAAAACGCCTGAATACTATAGTGGGGTTTACCGTCGTGAGTCAATGGAGACAGTTGCGTGTAGTAGTATATAATTTAAGGCATTCCGTCAGATTTCTCAGCAGTTATACATGCCTCGGTGCACTGTCAGCAGTGTCCCTGTCTAGTGGAAACGTCCTGGAAGAGCTTCCAAAGCATCGCTTTGATAGGCCCAAAGAACTAACTAACCCGAACCGTCAAACCAGTTGTCAGCCATGTCAACGACTGTGGAGGACTTCAGTCGCAGTTCAGGTAAAGAGGCCAGTGATAGGACTTTCCGCCGAGTGGTTGTTGGACTTTGTTTTGATGGTCGTGCTGCAACCAGAAAGCAATTGATCACAAGCGCCAATGCCCAATGTCGACTGGCAACCTGCAACAACTTTCGCATTTTTACCAAGGTTTCTCCCACCGCACCGTTGCATTTCGTCACTGCTCCATCTCCACTTACCTTGACCCCCCTTAAAGGCGCAAATACCTTAGCTGTAGAACGCCGCACAAATTCCAATCACCTTCACCAAATAGACTAAAATACACGACAGCTTATGCATTTCTGCGAGAAATCCTGGTGATGTCTTCTCCGACCATCAGATAGCAACACTTATGTTCACTAAGGCATTTAACCTCTGCTAAAGTTCGAGTCACAACACAGTGGACTTTGAGACTTAACTTTCTTTGATAACATTTTTTATGGAACTATGACTGAAGTATAATGACGAAATGAAAATTTCAACAAGCAAATTGTATGTACAGAGAGAAATTATAAAAACAATTAATTAAAATTCTCTACCTAAAAAATTATATAGCCGTAGATTCAACGTCACCCCTCACCGCTGTTATTTTTACACTTACATTGTATTGTATGTATCTGGCACTGGTCTCTACAGCGTGTTTACTTTTCGCTGCCCCGTGGACACTAATTTTGATACATCCTATATACGCTCCAGAGAGTAATGTCTGTGCGGGAGCCGGGAGAGGCCAGCTGAGGCGAATAGCACACAGCGGCGCAATCAGAGCGAGACACAATAACAACTAGCCTGCGGTGTGAAGGCGGCCCGCAGACCTGCTGCGGCTTGAGGCGGGTCTGTCTGCCGACAACCGGCCACTGTGGCGGACGTAGGCACCCATCTTTACCGACATGGACACAACCTCTGATAAATAATAGCTAGGCACGGAAGTTTCTCTAATTAATTTTGTGTCAGACCAGACTCCCGATACTGTCCGGTGCCAACTCTGGAGCCCAGCTAGGACTGCAGAGATATGGTGCGTGTGCGTGTATGAGAGAGAGAGAGAGAGAGAGAGAGAGAGAGAGAGAGAGAGAGAGAGATGCAGAGAGAACTATTGATATTCCGAGCGTTATCTGTAATGTTCCAAGCTGAAAACATCGTACAGCTAACTCTTGACTCCAAGAGATATGTGTTGGAAGTATCTTTCCATGTTTCTTTCCGGGTGCCGACTGTAACATTTCCTCTCCACGTTTGTTTTGCTAGCGGATGTTTCTTATAGTTACATCTGATACATTATATAACACTGTCTGTTTTTCTGATATGATGTGTATGCTAGAAAAAAAGAGAGTTCTCTTCACTTCCGTACACATCTAACGGAAACCTTGTTCTTATTTCGTGGTGGTGGCACTTTAATAGAACGTAATTCCTCCACACGATACGCTATTCTACATTAGCAACAACCGAAAGATTGTTGACTGAGCAGTCATATCGGTATAACTACCTGTATGATTTTGACGTTAATAGCTAGTCACTACTTGCTGATTCGCCTATCTTCCCATCTATTAGGGACACAACATTGATAACGTCAACATCAATATGTACGAATGCACTAGTTTTCGTAACTAGACTAAAACTTATTCAACACGACTTTGACATATCCGGGGAAGTGAAATGACCAGCGACACACAACATAAATTGCTCAACTACATTAACCGTTATGGGCCTAATTCATAAACCGAAAATGGCATNTAGTTTTCGTAACTAGACTAAAACTTATTCAACACGACTTTGACATATCCGGGGAAGTGAAATGACCAGCGACACAACAGAAATTGCTCAACTACATTAACCGTTATGGGCCTAATTCATAAACCGAAAATGGCGTAGCACAATATTCTGGAAACAAAGAATTTACAGGAGACAAAACCGACATACGCTAATCGGGATAATCAAAAGGCGGTACCCTTGCTTGAAAACTAAAGCACTGAGAGAAACGTCTCTCTGAGCCAACAATATAATTTTGTATGCGGCCAAGCAAATATATGCAGTTCGATTCAATGAGATATTTTGTTGTCGGCCATATTTTGTGGACCCAACAAGAAGGTTTAGTCAGTTAAAGTGTATATTTTGTTATCTGCACAAAATTAATTTTACAGCAGTAGAGATTTTGTTCAGTCAACAAAATATTTTGTTGGTGCAACTAAACTTCGTTCGGCTGTAAACAAACAAGTATTTTGTTGTCTCAAACAAACCTTTCTCTCTAAACGCGGTTCAAAGACTGTGCAAAATAGCTCGATAACAATAGCGTACAGTTAACTACATTAAAAAAAGGTTTTCATTACTCAAGAGTTTCTCCATGCAACATCTGGTCCAATGCATGTGCTGCTATACACACATGCGACTGTTGCCACGTATGGCTTCATATGAGACTGTTGCCACATCCAACACTTTCGTTGTATAACATTGCAAAACATAATTAAACCACAGACGGAGCCATTTTTTAGCTTTTATACAGTCTGAAAATAGTCTCTATAAAGTGCTGTACGGGNAGACTGTTGCCACATCCAACACTTTCGTTGTATAACATTGCAAAACATAATTAAACCACAGACGGAGCCATTTTTTTAGCTTTTATACAGTCTGAAAATAGTCTATATAAAGTGCTGTACGGGGCGGATCTATGGCTGTACTAAGAGTATACATAGACCTGGCCAAGACGTGGATGTGTGTAAGTTTTCAGACGTAAGTTTAAAATAGTTCGTAAGCCGTCCCGACTAGCTTTCCAGCAGAAAAGGAGGAGGGAGTCGATATGCTCAATGAAATTAATTCACATTTCCAATACTCGAAAAAAACACTACAAACGTAGAGGATCTGGAGGGATTTAAGCACCGCAACATACCACACAATTGAAATCGTGGTTAACTTATAATCGACGAGTGAACTCCTGAAGTACGGTACTAACAATTAATGGATCAAAAACTAGCGCTGCTCTCATTTATCAATTGTCTTTTATTTATACAAACGTTAAGAAGTGTTCTAGCCTGGTCAAGACATAGGTGGGTGTACGTTTTAAGTTGCAAGTAATGTCATGTAGAATATGACTAACTACAACATCACGTGCGATAAATCGCCCTGCTAATGGTTTCTGGCACACAGACTTATGACGTTTCATACGATTAAAGCAGGAGTCACAATAGTCCGACGAACACGACATCACAGACCGAAACGACTTCAGAGTTCGACGGAATTTCACATTATATTTTATTCAGTGTTAACAATACCCCGACGAAATCTGCCCGACAAGTGAATTAGTTGGCTGTTGGAAAATCCTTAAACGGCAAGTTATCCTTACAATAATATTTACTTTTTAAAACCCATTATGAATTGAATGATTATTTTGCTTTTGACAATATTCGAATTTATACGAGAGGAGCAAAATAAGTATTTTAAAACAAACCCGAGTGTTATTTTGGCGGCAAGTTAGTTAATTATTTAATGCAGTAAGGAAATATACACGAAATTATTTTTCTAATGTCGCAAATATATTTTTTTACTCGCCCCGGCGAGCCCGTCACGATGCAAAGTAGAAATAGAACCTACTTTTGTCGGGCTGTCGAGACTGAGCTTGTCTGACTGACGTCACAGTGACCTTGCTTTTCATTGGCTGCCACTCGGGCATCGTCGGGGTGTTGTGACTCCAACATAACACGCACACGAAACGCAGCGTGGTGCTCTCGACGGCTTGGACAAACTGTTTGCCAGGCCCACCTCCACCTGCGCACGACAAGTCGACACTAGTCTCGCTGGCGAGGGGGGACCCGACGAGCAAACATGTCGACACAGCGTTTGTCCGTTGCATTAACGGACGTTCGTTTGCTCGTCAGCCAGTTTGCCCGTGGGGAGAGTAAGCTAAGTGTGTTAAGGTTTGTCCACGCCCAAGAGCTGAGCTCTCTCCACCACGCCATACGCTGAGGAGCCGATAAAACGTAGAGTGCGATTAATGACGGAACCAAGAGGGAGAATTAGGAGCCCGGGAATTGGCGGGGGTTAAGGTGGTAGCCTGGTTTGAAAGCAGTGAGAATTTGGTACAGGTAAATGTTAATGAAACTCGGTTTTTTGGCGTTGCTGTTAACGCTTACAACGCAACTTTTCTACGCAGAAAAATACGTGCTTCTTTGCCATAGAAACCTTTTGTGACATTGATGTATAGCCTGGTTCGAGGAAAGATCAGAAACCTTAGTAATTGAATAAAAAAANATAGAAACCTTTTGTGACATTGATGTATAGCCTGGTTCGAGGAAAGATCAGAAACCTTAGTAATTGAATAAAAAATCATTGAAAAACAAATTGTTATATTTGCCTCGATACAGAGCTTCAGAGCATCATTTCTCACACTCAGGTTTTTGTTTCAAGTTTTTTTTTTAAAGCCAATTTTAAAGATATAAACTAATTTCGTTAACACGTATTTCCCTATACCAAATTCTCACTGCTTTCAAACCAGGCAACAGCCTTAAGGCTCCCGCCTACCTGCAGTTTTTTTCCACGCTTGAGGCCCACATTGCCACGCGCAACAAGTGCGCCATCGCCGCTAGGCGCAAGGCTTTGAACCAGCGTCCAGTGTTCTCGTCNCCCACATTGCCACGCGCAACAAGTGCGCCATCGCCGCTAGGCGCAAGGCTTTGAACCAGCGTCCAGTGTTCTCGTCTCACTGCGCGCACCTATAAGACTTTCAGCGGTGACCCTATAATTATATTGGTAGGAAGGTTTAATGCAGGTCCCTTGGGTATATTTGTACGTATCTGACTCGTACAGCGCTTTAAAAAAAGCCGTTTTTAGCTATGTTGGGGTATACTCGGAAATGGTGTTTCTAATGTGCGTGACGTCTTGAAAGCACTCAGCAGCCCTCGTCTGAAGTGTTTCTTCTCGTAGATGAGTGCATGAGACGCACGTGTAATAGTTTCGTGGAAAAACGTGTATTTCAAACACACTGCAAAGTAATTCAATCGCCACGTAGGCGGGAGCCTTAACAGGGCTACACCTCCCATTAATGGGTTGTTTTATGCTATCATTAGAATGACATACATGCACAGGGTGGCTAGCAACATACGTCTAAAAATGCCCCGATGTCTATGTATACTGTTATTTCCCCCTAACCAACCTGCATGGTAACAACTTAATGTCTTGTTTAAAGTTTTTGAGGAAATAACAAGATTTATTGTATGTGTTACACCAAAATAATTTTGCTTGTCAAACGCTACGCTATAGTAACAAATATTTTAAAAACTCTCAAAAACCACAAAAAAAAGTAAAGAATTCGTTACCGCATGTACATCTAGTCAACTTTTTTGTGTTAAGACCGGTAAGATGCATCGCAGACGTGCTTGAATTCACCACTTACTTTTGTTGAATATATTTCTTGGTGTTTTATCTACATTCTCTGACCCAACTCTGTGANTGCTTGAATTCACCACTTACTTTTGTTGAATATATTTCTTGGTGTTTTATCTACATTCTCTGACCCAACTCTGTGATAACGCTGAATTTAAAAGGAACGGCAAGTCACTCTCCGAATTGGCTTAGTTAACAGTGACTGGTTGCTTTGTTTTGCAGAGGACCGAATTTGGCTAGGCATTTTTAGATTCANTGCTTGAATTCACCACTTACTTTTGTTGAATATATTTCTTGGTGTTTTATCTACATTCTCTGACCCAACTCTGTGGTAACGCTGAATTTAAAAGGAACGGCAAGTCACTCTACGAATTGGCTTAGTTAACAGTGACTGGTTGCTTTGTTTTGCAGAGGACCGAATTTGGCTAGGCATTTTTAGATTCAGTGAAACACAGATAGATCCAGAAGATATGTTAAAATGTGTAATATACCACATCGGTCACTTAAAATACAAGTTGTGGGAAGAAAAAAAAACCCCACCGTACCTCCCTACATCCTCCTTCCCCTCTTCCACGCGTTAACAGTGCTAATCAGTGGCAACTGGCGAGGCGTGGGCGTGCTCCACGGTAAACAAAGCTTGGCGATGTGTGTACACAGCTCTTAGTGGCACTAGCGACAGTGCATTCATTAGCGTCACTCCCTAAGTTGCGTGTAAGAGACTAAGGAAGAATTCTCCAGTAGGCTTGCTTTTTTGCCTGGGCAGGCTGCCGAACGGTATGCACAACTCCAGTAGAAAATGTGTTATTAAAAAACCGTCCAACGTGGCTGAATGAGGTCTGCTTACGAATAGCAATTAAGAAACGTTGCGCGTTTGTATACGTTTTTCTTTTCCTGAATATCTCCCCAAAGCATGGTTTTTGTGATCGTGAAAATGGCTCAAACTGGTCTTTCCACTGTAATTTTTAGGTATGAACATTCCGGTACAAAACATAAAGAAAGGATAGGGACGTGCATCAAACCTTCAACCAGGCGGCTCCCTTAACATGGCCAGTCATAGGTTGAACCACGCATGCGTGGCTTTTATTTTGCCCTATGGCTTTCAATTTTTCCCACATTTATTACATGCATTACACCAGGTAAGTGGATTGTTGTTTCTTTCTATTTTCACCAGTAAGTGGTTGCCTTTGGTACCCGGAGTATCGAAGNCCTTAACATGGCCAGTCATAGGTTGAACCACGCATGCGTGGCTTTTATTTTGCCCTATGGCTTTCAATTTTTCCCACATTTATTACATGCATTACACCAGGTAAGTGGATTGTTGTTTCTTTCTATTTTCACCAGTAAGTGGTTGCCTTTGGTACCCGGAGTATCGAAGTGGTGCGGTTGAACTCCAGTAGGTCGTTTGTGCCTGATGTCTCAGTTTGGGACAGGTTGAATGGAGTAAGTACCTGGTCGACACAATCTCACTCCATGCCTAACCCTGTGATGACCCTAGTGGGCCTGCCTGGTGTTTGACGTGCGCTATGGGACGTTCCTGGGACGGTCACCCATCCAAGTTCTCATCCCGCCATGCCTTGTTGAACCACGGCGATTGGAAGACGACCACGTTACCAGGGCGGCATGGCCGTCGGCTTCTCCAGTAGGCCTATCGCAGCAAACTTAAAAACACAGAAGCGACACAGTCGCTTATGCCGCGAACTCGAGCCGCGCACGCCAGCAGAACGCAGTCGCTGGCCGGCAACATGTGACGCCGTTAGGAAATCTGCGGCTGGTAGCTCTCTCTTTCTCTATATCTCTCTATCCNTCGCTGGCCGGCAACATGTGACGCCGTTAGGAAATCTGCGGCTGGTAGCTCTCTCTTTCTCTATATCTCTCTATCTCTCTCTCCCTCTCTTTCTCTCCTCTCTCTCATGTAACTTGGCAAGATTTTGACAGTTCGACGAAAGTTTACTTTTCGTTTATGTATCCTTTCGCCATCAGCTGGTGCGTCAAGTGGCGGCTGTATATTTTACTAACACGCTCTCAGCTAATCCACTTGTCATTGTTATGATAAACCAATTTTAAGATATTTATAAACTGACATCTGTCTAAAAAAAATTGTAGGTTTAAGATTAAAAAAGAAAACCTTGCAAAAATTAATATTTGCTAACTCTTTTTTAATTTATTAGAGACAGCGAATTTCGGTTAACATTTGCGAGACGGTAATTGTAGTTCTTATCACACTTTGGACGTTACAGATATTATAACTTGAAATAAAAGTAATTCGGGGAACTTACTTGACAACGCACTTTCAGTTTCATTCGCCAACAAACAACTCTCAACGACTTTTGCAAAGCAGTTATTCTGCTAATACTGATACTAAACAGCTCGAGTTGGATATATGGCGTGGAATAACGTAAGAATTGCTATTAAAAAAAAACTACCCCGCGCGTCTCTTTTTCTGCTTTTTATTAATACAGTACAACAAACCATGAAAAAAAACAAAACAAAATTGTTATTTNAAAAAAAAACTACCCCGCGCGTCCCTTTTTCTGCTTTTTATTAATACAGTACAACAAACCATGAAAAAAAACAAAACAAAATTGTTATTTTACACAAGAAAGCTATTTTTTCCTGACTAGTAGTGCTCGGGAGCTTGCTGACAGATGGCGTGGCAGAACGTGTTGTGAGCCGAGCATGTTCCTCAACAGATAACCCCACGTTGGCCCGGTAAGTTTAGAAGTTCTCTTTTCTCCTATTACTGGCCCGAAACGACACGAGTTTGAAATACATTCTGTCAAATTATTTGAAAAATAATCCAACACCACGCTGCAATGTTTTTTTTGTAGGCTTTTAGAATTAATATCAAGAATGTTTGGANTGATGTTTTTTGTAGGCTTTTAGAATTAATATCAAGAATGTTTGGAAGGCATGCATTGAGAGTGGGGATACGACCTACTCCCNCAATGTTTTTTTTGTAGGCTTTTAGAATTAATATCAAGAATGTTTGGAAGGCATGCATTGAGAGTGGGGATACGACCTACTCCCAATGTTTAAACGAACTCCCAATGTTTGAAGTTGCGTTTCATTTGGATACGGACCGTTTTAATTTGCATTTATTTTTGAACAACTCTACACTACTACTTTAGCACGAAGTTTAGTTTGTACCACTAACAACAGCTATTTTGTGACCACGTAAAATAAAATGTATTAATTAATCTACGAACTCTTTCTTATCTGCGTATTTCCTGATTGTCAGATGTGCGTCGGCAGTGGAGTCAGAATAGCCAACGCAATATTAATTTTAATTCGTTCATGCATCAGCTGATTCAGGATTTTGTAAATGCCACGTTGTTTGTGTCGTATACGTCAAGTTGCCACTCACCGACAGCCATGATCTCACCATCACCACGCTATTTCACTTATGGTCTATTCGCAGTTTCTTCGCACTTTTAGAAACAAACTTTTGAAGAAACACCCCCTGTATGTCGTTTGGGTGCTTCCTAAAGATGCCATGTGTCACAAACCTTTTGTACTACTGTTAACATAAAAATATCTTATTTTTTTGTTAAAATTTAACTTTTTAATAATATTTCATATATAAATTTTAATTTATAATTAACACTAGTAAAGACAGAGAGGAAAACAGGTGTGTTGGTAATGCCTAGAAAGAATTAATTTTCGTGCAAAATATTATTTAAACTGAGTGCGCGCTTTGTTATAATTTTCCAGACTTAGTTGAGCTTTGTTTGCATCATGCGGAGTAATAGCCTGAAAGTAGGACTTTAGCAGGACTTAAGTTGGAAGTAGCCATACATTGACTATACCAATTATGTGGCAATGGCGAGGCGTGGATGTGCTTGAGTGGGAAGTGAGCTTGGCGATGTGTGTGTACACTGGTCTGAGTGGTGCGTCAGGATCAACATTCTGCTAGTGGCGATGCATTACGCGGCACTCCCTACACAGTTGCGAGCTACACACCTGGAGAGCATTCTTACAGTGTTAACAACTTCCTCGCACAACCAGAAAACGTTCCTTGGTTACGCTCGGTAAAAAAGCAAATAGTGATATTCGCGATACGCTACGTAGGCAATACACAAAATAGATTATATGCAATGTAAGCGATACGCGGTGTATAGTATATTCAAGGTTTTTTCACACATCTTGAATCAACCCTTTGAAAATCACCCCATGTATGACGTGTTTGATTGCTTCCTATGTATCACAACCCTTTATTACTTCCGTTAACATCAATTTAACCAAAAATAAGATACTTTTAACATTTACTTATATTTTATTGATGAGATACAATATTTCATTTATAGGTACTCAATATGAATAAAACCAGAGAGAAAATACTTGAAGGCTGTTCATGGTAAAGTGAGCACTTTTGAGACCCTAGCTACGTTTTACCTTCAGCCAATTTATAACATTTAATGACCTTTCAAAATAAATATTGCCATGTAAGTAGTATATAGTGTGTGTGTTCTACCACATTCGTAAATTAGCGTCTAAGGCTAAAATAAAATATATTTTGACTATTATTACAAATGAGATGGCTTTCAAAAGTGCTCACTTTACCGTGAACAGTTTATGGTAAGAAATATAGTCCTTATACAAAACATCGTTAAACTGCGAATTTGGTGCGTGGTCGCTTTGATATAATTTTCTAGACTTGGTTAAGCTATATTTGCACAAGGCGGGGGTAATGTCCTGGAAGTAGAGCTTCACAAAAGTTTGAAGTAACCGTGAATTGACTGTAGGCGATACGCGATGTGAGTAAAGAAGACACGTCATGTGCGCGTGTGTGTAGGAGACACGTCATGTGTGTGTGTAAGATACACGTCATGTGTGTGTGTGTGTGTGTAGGAGACACGTCATGTGTGTGTGTAGGAGACACGTCATGTGTGTGTGTGTGTGTGTGTAGGAGACACGTCGTGTGTGTGTGTGTGTAGGAGACACGTCGTGTGTGTGTGTGTGTGTGTAGGAGACACGTCGTGTGTGTGTATGTGTAGGAGACACGTCATGTGTGTGTGTGTGTGTGTAGGAGACACGTCATGTGTGTGTGTGTGTAGGAGACACGTCATGTGTGTGTGTAGGAGACACGTCATGTGTGTGTGTAGGAGACACGTCGTGTGTGTGTGTAGGAGACACGTCGTGTGTGTGTGTGTGTAGGAGACACGTCGTGGTGTGTGTGTGTACGAGATACGCAATATGCTGTGTTGATATATAGGCTCACTAGAAAATTGCTAAAAAAAAAAAAAAAAAAAGAATTTTACTCGCCAGCATTTATCTTTGATAAAACTTATCTAGTTTAGCCTCTTATAAGCAGGCTATCCAGTTTTTTATTTGTCTAAGTTCTTTGCAGACCATCGCAAACGTTCTGCTTTATAGTATCTGGTATCGAATCCTCACGTGCCCAATGAAATGAGACGGTAGCTTCACACATGCATCAGCGCCAGTAATGAAATAAAACTGTCGGACAAGTATTCAGTCCGTTGGATCCTAGTAGTCAACTTCTCCCGTAATAAATCATCGTCTCTATTGATAAGCGATGTTGGTGATATGCTATATCTGTGATATCAATATGACCGATATTTGCGATCGCCATATATTTACAATACTCTCTGGGAGTGATATATAGCACCAATATCGATTTTATAAAGTAGGTAAGTAAACAGACAAAATGGCGTGAAGGTTCATTGATATGGGCATATCTATTAGCTAATTGGCTGCGCGAGGCTGTTATAACAGGCCTTTGGTCTGATTGGCTACAGCGTGCAACGGAAGGTTTCCTATTGGCTGCGCTGCCGGCTGGATTTTTGTTCCTTTAAATTCCATTACAAGCCAAGCCAATGGAGCCATTTGCATTTTGATATGGAGTACCTAGCCCCAAGGCTATCTCCTGCCTTTTGAACCAAAAAATTCCCTATTTTGAGAAGGCTGGTAGCCTGCCTGCTGTGAGCTTCCGGCTAGCGAGTAGTTTACCAGGCACCGACTGGCCAACGGCCTTTCGACATTTTACTGCCGATTGGCGCCATCTTGCTGGCATGTGCTGCTGGAATTCGCGGTATAAACTGCTGTTTCTCCTCTCTCTTTTTTAAGGGGAACCTTCCTCCGCCATATTGGATGCTTGGTTTTTATAACATGTTTATATATCTAAAAAAAGGAAATCCCGAAAGTATCCCTATACCCAACTATCTATTGACCTTACACAGCAGAAAACATAACGCCTGAACTAAGAACTCGTATTTACGTCACAATATTGAATTTGCCAAATTTTGGCAGATTTAACATTGTGAAGTAATTAAGAGTTCGCAGTTCAGTCATTATGCCTGAACTGTTGTGTAAGGTCAATAGCTAGATCGATATAGAGGTACTTTCGGAATTTTCTTATTTAAAAACATAGCTAATAAAAACCAAAATCCAATATAGCGGAGGAACATTACTCTTAAGTGCTCTGTTACCAGGTGGTAGGTATGTTTGAAAAATATCGCTATACCGAAATGACTATATTATAACAACTATAAATCGATAGAATTCATCGATATATTGCAACGATATTTGATCGAAATCAATATTTTTTCCAGGTATCTGAATGAAATATTTTTAAAATGCCCTTTAATTAGCTCTTTTTTAATACAAAAATTTAATAAAAAAATTACTATGTTTACTTTGCGAAGGCTGCACCAAAAAACATGCGCCATATCCCTCTGCAATGCCTCGTCTCCTAAATATAAAATATCCCAAGCAACTTTACATTTGTAAAGTCCTTTAATGGATAAAATATCGAAATCCGATGTACCTAAAAATCGATATTTTTCTTTCGATATAACGTTTCGTAATACCATACTTTTATATAAACAACCAATATAAATAATACCGATGTTTCCCCCTCCCCGAAAACAACATTTCTTACCGGGTGGTAAGTCGGGATGAGTTGTTGGACGCAGTTCAAACGTCGGTTGTCCCACGAGAGCGAATCTCTCGACGCTTCGACGGCAGATTAGCCACGACAACGTGGCAAAGGAGGGGTTTGTTACGGAAAGAAAAAGGAGGGGGGAGGTGCGAGAAGACAAAACATTGGCAGGCAGGGCTGGGCTTGCCGGTCGTCCACGACCCACTTCTGCCCGGCTGACGAGGGAGCGCGACGCGCGAGAGGGGTATTTTTAACAAGGCCCCGCACCTTAGCGCCTGAAGGGTGATGCAACGGCCGCCGGTCCACTGCCTGCCTGCGGCCCGGCCCCGACACGCGAAAGGTCTCGCTCAACCACCCCGCTCTTGTTAAGGCCATTTCACACTATCAACTAATCATTGAATTCCAATTTATGTAACTAAAAAATCACTTAATTTGTCTTTCAATGAATCGCATTCAATAAGCTTTAAAGTCTCCACATCAATATCACAAACTTTTTAATAAAATCAGTTTAAAAAAAAACTAAAATAAATTTTTAGAAGTATCTACGATTCGTGCACGACATGGAAAGAATTGATTAATCCACTACAAATTTTCATTTTATGAAATATGCATCCTTATTTTGTAACAACTTTAAATGTGTGCACAAAAATTTCTCTTTATTCGATTGCTTCCATTAATGCTGTCAGAAAAGCTACGATAATCGGTTTAAATTTTGAATTCAAAAGAATTTAGAACATGTTTTAAACGAAAATCATTAAGGAAAAAGAGGCATTCGAGAAATTGAAAGAGAAAATTGCAGCGATATTGACGTTTTTTTATACGTCATATAGCATTCAATGAATTGAATTCAATAAAAATTGAAGGTAATTTGAAGAAAAACTTGATCGTGTGAAAGGGCCTTTACACTAAAAACACACTGGAGAATTCTCAGTCACCGCCGCCATTCATGGCACTTTTCAGTTACCTGCACAGTGTTGCCAGATCATTCAAGTGCATATTCCCGCAAGCCTTGCCAAGAATTCCTTTTTTAACCTCTTGATACACACATTAATTTTTCGTTTGAGTAATTGCAAAAGAGACTTTTTGGCATGAAAAGTACTTACGAATTTCTTATAACGACTGACACTTTTGGAACTTATGGAAAGGGCTTCCATAGATGCATGGCCTAACATGCGACCATTTATAAAATAGTTGATGTGCCAATAACATTATCAGGAAAAAAGTGCTGTTTCTATCGGCGTTAGCTTACGACCTAGTAAAATACAGACTATGATTTTAAGTGACCTATTTTGCATTATTTTCGAAGTGAAAGAGTAGACTCGGGATAATATGTTAAGGGGTTAAAAGCTGTTCACGATAAAGTGGGCACTTTTGAAATCAACCTTGCATTTGTAAAGTATTTACTTTACTAACAATTACACAGTTTAACTTGACAAACGCATGAATAATGTGATATGGCCATGGAAATGTTAATTTTATATAAGACGGAAGAATATAGAACGTGCATACAAGTAGATCTTAAGCAGAGCTTTCCAAAATGCTCATTTTACCGTGAACGACCTATACTTCCAAAATTCTCGTTCTCTCATAATTGCAAAGGAATGTACGACACATGTAGTTTACAGTCAGTTTTCCTATGCTGATTATTTATTCTCAAACCACAACAGAAAGTTCACGCAAAAACTAAATGAATAATGACAAGACGGGAAATGTTAGACATAAGAGAAATACGTATTCAAAATATCGATCCTATTATTATGCGCTGGGAATCAATACTTTTTTTTAAGAATCATGAAAATCTATACGTTAAGTTAAATGTTATGGGCTTGGTTCAGATCATCCCCGTTTATTTTTCATTTCCTCCTGTTTTCCCGCCAGCTACTCAAATTTCCAGAAAACGGGATATTTCCCGCCATCTGGCAACACTGTGCCTGCTTGCTGGAAAACTCGTGCACTGATATTCTGTTCAGACACTAAATATAAGGTAGAACTGTCTTTCGTCATCTGCAACATCGACTTGCCCATAGTCTTAACAAGTCACGTGGTCAACAGTGATGAACGTGTTTGTTTACATTTGAACTTTAAACACACACACACGCTCGTTTATACGAATAAAAAGCTTCGACCAACGTTACTATAACCTAGCTGTATTAAAATTAGGTTAGAGGAAGTGTACAAACACCTCCGAGTACTTATATAAACAATGATCTAACCTCAAATCCTATCCTTGTTTTTGATAGCGCTGTTGGCTGAACGGCAACCCAATGTTGGAACACGGAAACTATTTATGCGCAGCTCACGTGCGCACTCTACCTCGTATTACCTGCACGGTTCTGTTACTATCGTTTATTCGCGATTTCTTCACACATTTTGAACCAAACCTTTGAATAATCATCCTATGTATCACGTGCTTAGTTGTGTCCTAAATACGTTAATTATCACAAGCGTTTTATACTTCTGTTGACATAAAAATAGCTTAGTTTTGTTCAAACTGAACATTTAATTATGTTTTATATTTAAATTATAACGTTTTATTTATAATTAATATGAATTAAAACAGGGAGTAAATAGGTGTGTTGGTAATGCCTAGAAAGAAATAGTTCTTATACAAAATATTACACTGAATGCGCACGAATTCGGTGCGTTGTCCCTTTGGTGTAATTCACTAGACTTGGTTTAGCTTTGTTTGCACGAGGCGGAGGAATATCATGGAAGTAGAACTTGAGCAGGGCTTCAGGAAAGTTGGAAGTAACCGCGAATGGACTATACATAAATACTTGGCAGCATAAGGGAACGGAACAACACGACAGTCTGCGGACCACATACTGAGAGTGCGTTTGTGGGTGGCCATCAAAACTGAGCATGGACGTTTTCAACCATCATTTTCTATTTGACTTGAGCGTCACAGTCCATTCGTGGATACTTCCAACTTTTCTGGAAGCCCTGCGAAAGTTACACTTTCAAGCTAATCCTCCACCTCATGTAATAAGAGTACATGGCGCCGAGATCTTGTTTTCTTTTGAGACACTGAGATACGGGCGACAATAACACGCGCGACCAGCACCTCGTCGCTCCTACGCGCAAGGCGCTGAACCTGCGTGCAGTGTCCCGATGTTACGCTTCCCTGCGCAAGTAACATCTGCGACGGAGGGATTTTATTACATGCTATGAATGCCCATCTCTTAAAAAATGAAATTTTTATTTTTAACAATCTACACGATTTTTTTCCCTCTTGGAATGAACATAATATTATAAAAACGAAACTGGACGGGCTTAGATAATTGTTTTTTTTTATATATATTTATTTGCAAAAAGCAGTTTTCCCTCGGCATTTACTTGCCGAGATACGCGCAAACAACTACTGTACAGAAAATACGGTATGTCCCACGACTACTAACTCTCAAGAGTAAGAAACGAAAGCCATTTTCGCTGTCAAGACGATTATCTAGTCTTCCAGGTTAGAGCTGCGTAAAGATGGTGGCGGGAACAGACGTCCCGCCATACACTTCAATAGGCATCTTCATGTTCGCTGCGGAAGTGAAGGCCACGCGAGCATCGCAGCTGCCTATAACATCCTCCTTTGTGTGCGACCGCGCTCACGTCATAAATGGGAGCAAGAAGGGAAGAATAATATCAGTTTAGCACTCCCGTTTACGATACCAAACGGTAAGTCGCTCAGAGTCATCAGCTCACAGCATTTCTGTGCACCTTCAATAAGCTGCAAGTGTGTGCAGTGAGCTGGTTCTCGGATGATTGCTCGAAATTTTCCACGGTGACGATAGGGGACAAGCGACTAAGGTCCTTGCTAATAACAGAAGGTTGGTCCTATTAGGACGGAATGAAGATTTGTGAACAGTGCTTATCTTTAAAGCCATTTCAAAATGTCTCAAAACAATTAATACAATTTTTATATAATTGCCAATTAATTTTCCAACATTGTTGAACACAAAGACCCTTCATTAACACTTGACCTCATTTACTGTAGATCAGAAATGATGTAAGTGCAATAATGCCTGCATAATCCTCAAGAGTCCTGAAAGACTGCATCATTGATTTAACTGGCATGTGATGCACACTAAATGCACATCCGAAGGTCATCCTGCCCGGAAGCCAGGACAATTATCGTGGCAACGTCCACGAAAGCCTGTCTGTAGCTGCATTCCGCGTCTGAGGCCGAGAAGCGCGGGAGCTATAGGGGCGATACGACCATGCACATCCAGTGCACCCCCGCCGCTACGCGCAGGTCTCTGGACTGGCGACTTTGATCGGTGGCCTCATATTTCTTTTAGTGCCAAGTCTGTAGCAATGTTCAGTGCAGGTCTCTGCAGTTTTTTTGTACGTAACCGACCCGAGCATACTGAGTGAGATACAGCACGTTCATAAAGCCATTTTAGGTACGTTGGAGTGTTCAGAAATGTGTGTGTGTGTGATGGGCATGATGTCTTTAAAGAATCGACCGGCATCGTCTGAAGCACATCGCCCTTACGTTCGGTATTTTCGCAACAAAAAAAACTCATTTCAAACACACTGCATCTCGGTTCAAGCGCCAGGCAGGCAGGTCCCTTAAACTAGAAGCTGAATTGAATACTGCATTAAAATTCTAGCTGAAGGTAGGAATAGCACGTAATAATACCCTCATGAAGAGAAGGGAAGGGGGCATACCGTGCACCGCGTCCCATCGACCGGCCATTGCAGAACTGCGCTCACGGAACAGAGGTCAGATCTTCAATACACTGCATAGCTCCGCGGTCATGAACGCGTTATTTGCCGTCACAAAGAAATGTAGCCTATTCTGAAATTACAAACCATAGTAAAGTAGTTATGCCCAGGGCCACCTGTATTCGGCGAAAGTATTTGCAAGCGTTCGCGTAAGATATTTACGTCTAGCCTCCGCGTAATCTTCGTTTAACTATTGGTCGCTTGTCTTTGTGTGACGACAGTCTGTTACATGAGTGAGCCAATCGGAATTAAGTTTATCCGATTCTGACTCTCCGTGATCCGCGGGCAGACAGATAAGAAGAGTAACAATTGAAATTATCCAATCACGAAAGTGGTAATGAACTAAAGTGCGTTGGAACACAACTTGTCGTTATGTTATGCCATACAAAAATCCATTTCCCGCTTGATGATAGAGTGAATTTCACAAAATTAACAAAAAAAAAAAGTTTCAAAATTGAGTTGGCAACTTTATGTACCGAATGAGCCATCTTAGCTTCGCGAGGAATAAAATGGAATAAGAATATTGACTGGATACGAGAAGTGAAGACTTGTAAAACTAGCAATTGATAAATGAAAGACCTGAAAAAAGTAGGACGGAAGACCGAAGACGGAAGGGAAGAACAGACCTGGTTACGCATTCATAATTACAGTGGGCTCCGAACTACTATGTATTTGGTCGTGTTTTAATTCGTTTCGAGTTTCGTTTTTAGTAATTTTACTTAGCATTCGACTATCTAGCACGCCATGCTGCTATTATTTTGATATTATCAGTATTCCAAAATTAAAAGTACACGAAGTCATGAGTAAACAGTAATTATTCCCGAAATTTTTTTGAGGGCAGTTTAAAATTTAAAATTAACAAAATGAAACTAATATTATGTAAAATTGATACCTAACAAAAATTTTGTAATGGGAAAATGCATTTTCAAAAATGTTTCAGCGACTTTCTTTGTGAAATAAATATTGTGAGTACAATACACATTCGTTAATTCCAATAACCTCGTCAATGTGTGTATTTTAACGTTTCAAACGGGCAAAACTAATATGGCGGCGATTTAGTAACTTCAATTTTGTAATTTTTGTATTTTGTAATTTGTCAGCTTCAAACTGACAAAAGCAAATTACAAAAATTAGCCATAGATTTCGTAGACAAAATGAGTCACGTGGCCATTTTGTTAACAGAAAGTGCCAATTGGAATAAGTCTTTGTAAGTTATGGATGAAAACGTCAAGCATAACCAATCCGATTTGCTCACCACATGAACTTAATTGTCCTTGGCGCGATGGTTTCAAGAACCCTCATCACAGAAAACATCTTAATGACAGTAAACACACGTTTTTTCTCCCTTTCTTGTTGGCTTGTAAAATATATTTTCTATGGACAAAACTGCACGAAACAAATTTTTTACACTTCTATAACGGACGTATTCTTACAAAGTAACCTAACTCAGCGAACTATTCGATTACAGTGAAACACAGACTTTATAAATGTTTTAAAACAATGCTAGGTTTCACTCGAAAATCTTAAATTATTTTAAGTGAACCTCCTTCGTATGCACAGCAGACAACTTTTGCCGAACGTGCAATTTTGATATATGCCAAAACCTACGAACTACACGAAATGGAAAAGAATCTATATAATTTGCGTCTTGGCAAATATGAAATGGTCATTTCATTCAACAGTAGAGTTTTATTTTCTAAATGGCCACACTTTAAATTCCAATGAATTTCAATCAGAACGCATGTAACTGAAATCGATCGATAATGAAACCTAAAATATGACATCACAAAACGTATCTACATAACAGCAAAAAAAAAGTTACTTATGAATGTAATCCACGTAATTTTCATGTAGATATCGTGAGGAAATTGTGCTAACTGCTATATTACAGAGTACATTTCGAAAGGTAAATGTCGTATTGCTATAATTAGTAACTTAGCATTTTTGAGGAACTAGTTACTATTCCTTTCATCCTTTTTGTGTCCTTTAACAACTTTTTTTAAAAATAAATATTGCCATGTAAGTATTAAAGACAGTGTGGATATTCCACTACACTCGAGAAGTTAACGTCTAAGGCTACAATAAAATATAAATAATTATTGTTGTTCCAAATGAAAGGGCTTGCAAAAGTGCTCACTTTAGATTGAGTAGCCTATAGTGTTTTTTGTTGAAAGCTTAAAAAATAGACAAAATTACAAATAAAAACGGCATAGTACAAACTAAGTGAACAACGGTCTCGATTACTTAATCTAAAAACCGTTCACAACGAAAATTTCAGAACTGCACCGATAGAATGTGTCCCCTAACAGATGTGGAAAAATACATTGCTCGACAAGAAACAAGTCAGTTGTTTACGAGAGAAACTGTCGAGTCATGTTTATACTTAACTGTACAAATACCTAAGTTCCCTTATGACACGATGCGTCATAAACCGGCGCGAGCACATAATAAAAACATTTTGTATCACAAAAAACTGTTACCACGTTTTAAAAAATATACCCATAAATTCATTTAGTGCACCTCCCAAATACCTGTCTACAGTGATTATGCTGATGCAAGTGAATGTTCCTACTGTATTTCATAACTTTGACTTTAATTACTAACTGTACTGTAAGTTTATCTTTGCGATTAATTAGGCAGAACCACTGTGACGATTAACAGCACAATATTGCAATCATCGTAAACCGGACGTGATGCAATAAAAATAGATCGGGGCAAGGTTTTATATCAAATTTGTATGGCTTTAAAATCTCACGCCCGGCTTGGGAATTTTCCACCGGGTCCTGCTTCTCTATTATAACTGGCCTAAATAAATCGACTAAAAACGAATTCCTTATCAAAAAACCTGTATCGCCGATTGGTTGAGACGATTAACCCGTTCACACCCAGCGTACACAATTGTGTACATTACGCACGTGTAGGCAATTTTTGGTCTGTACTGTACACTGCGAAGCTGAATTATCAGTGAACTTACCAGTGGGTAAATGATTCGCAAACAGTTTCACTGGTCTACGTCATGATTGGTTCATATAACTGTAGCCGAACAATAGCTGTGACAACGATACAGTGTCGTCGACTTAAATACAGCACGCATCATAACTTTATTTGTTTGCAACACCTGATACCGGAAATTAAAGTGGGTCTGGAACGGTTGGTGTCGCCGGCAGGCATTTTTGCTGTGGGGAATTATTGACGATTATGCGGCCTAACATTAATTTAAAAACGAACCCACATACGTGGATGAGGGTTGGGGTACACAAAGGGCCCCCTCAAATGTAAATCTGAAAGATCACTCCCTACAAAATTATTCGGATATTCCAGCACATTATTTATCTCGGTATGGTGCGTAAGGTATGCGTGCGGTCTTCGTACGACGGCATGATGACCAACTCAATTCAAGACGTTCGGATGGGTAAATTCTGTTCACATACGCTTGTCGGGTAACAAATCTAAACATACCGTAACATAATTTAAGCAAAAAATACTTTTTGGGAAAGGAAAACATTTTCTCAAACTACAGTCATCATGTGTCATTCCTTACAAAATCGGGGGGAAATTCTTCTTGCTATATTCCTGATTATGGCCATCTAGTACTATGTTCCTAGCCTGAGTAGAATCAACAATGGAAGGAAGAGGTCAGGCAGTGCTGCCACCTACCTAACGCCTTCCGTTAATCCCGTCAGAACTTTTTTAAATCTTTTTAACGGCCATTCTCCAGGAGGTTTCTAATGCCAGTTCCTTCCTTCTGGAAGTCAAGACGGAGGTGTATAGGTGATGGTGAGGTACTCACATCTCTGCCGATCTGGCCCATGTCTTCAGGTGCGGCGGCAGCGTCCTCGCCGACCCGGGTGCCGGGGTCTGCCTTTGCAACGGGAATCTTGACGCCTGTCGTCAGCCGCTCCTGATGCCTGATGCAACACCCGCCCACGACTACCATCACACGAGGAGGCAGGCGAGCTTCAGTGCGGCCCGCTCCGGCTCATCGCGCTCAAAGCTTGACGACCAGGGGCGGACGCTAACTGTCGCTCGCTCGCACGCACGCAAGATCCCGAGAGAAAGCAAACTCCCCTCTCCGCCACCGGCAGCAGCACGTGCGCTATCAGTAACGTTCTGTGGGCCCACGCGCAGCTCTCTTCCTTCGCGACGTGTAACTCTCGATCATGGTTGGACGTCAAGGGACACTGGCGCCTGCTTACTCCGACATCTTGAGCCGGACGAGTACCGTCTGCGAGTGAACGCCGCCGCTGGCAAACAAAGACTGAAACCGGGTGGAGCTTCAAGGCAGGGAGTGCCCGCATGCGGTCGCCGCGGAGCCTCTCGAGGGGGGGAGGGCCTCGCCTGCTATTGGCTCGTGACTTCACCGCTCGGCGGGTTGCATCATGTGGAAGCACAGGGGCACCCTAGCAACACGACCGAGGTTGTCGCCATCCGCTGAACGAGTCCGTTCTTGTCGGTTTGAAACTACTTCGTTGTTGAATTTTTTTTGGATGGGGACCACTTCTGATAAGGTTTGAAGAGCTACTGGCAAATGAACGAATGTGCACTGCAGCTATAAGTCTATTCGAGGTTTCATCACACTTTTTGAATAGAACCTATGAAACACGTATGACGTGTCTGATTGCTTCCTAAGTGTGTCACGTATCACAAGCGTTTTATATTTGTATTAACGTAAAAGTACCTTATTTTTATATAAAATTAACTTTTAATTATACTGCATCTATAAGTTATAATATTTCATTTATAATCAATATGAATAAAACTGAAAATGGGTGTGTTGGTAAAGTCTGGTAAAAAAAATTATTAATATGTAATTTATTACTACACTGACTGCGCACTAATCCAGTGCGCTGTCCATTTGTTGTAATTTTTCAGACACTGTTAAGCTTTGTTTGAATGGGGCGGAGGAATATCATGGAAGAATAACTTTACCAGGGCTTCAGAAACCTGCTCTATTTACCTTTAGCATATTCATTAAATATAATAATGCTAATTCGACTTCCATGACATTTGCTTGGTCGGCTGCAAATAATTAAAACCTACATGTATATTCCATTCACGGTTACTTCAACCTTTTCTGAAGCCGTGCGAAAGTTCTACTTCCGGGATATTCCTCCGCCTCATGAAAATAAAGCTTAACAGAGTCTATAAAATTACAGAAAGGGACAGCGCACTATATTCGTGCGCACTGGGTGTAATCATATTTTGCATTATAAGTATTTCTTACTAGGTATTTATTACCAACACATCTATTTTCTCCTAGTTTTTATTTATATTAATAACAAATGTAAAATATTATAATTTATAAAAAAATATTTAGCTAAATTGTAACTTAATAAAAATAAAGTATTTTATGTAAACACGGGTATAAAACGCTTCTGATATGAGACATATTTTTGAAACAACCATCCACGTCAAACATGGGGTAATTATTAGAGGTTAAATTCAAAAAGTGTCAAACCGCGAATGGACTATAACTACTAACGTGTTCACTGCAGTGTGGTATTTACATTTGCGAATGTCACCACACACTAGCATTGCGAGTGGAGTGGAGTGGAGTGGAGTGGAGTGGAGTGGAGTGGAGTGGAGTGGAGTGGAGTGGAGTGGAGTGGAGTGGAGTGGAAAAAGGGAGGTCCCTGAGGAAACCCGCCGACCAGCAACTCGTCACGCAAAATTCCCACATGCGAAATTCCGGAAGTGACCCCGCCGGGAATCGAACCCGGTTCGCCTTGTTGGGAGGCGAGGAGTCTAACCACTACACCACCGCGGCCCCTTCACCTAAGTATAATTTCCTATTCTGCGATTACATTTCTGCCATATGGGCAGCCAAGGGCTCTTAAAGGGTTCCCAGCAGCTGCGAAAGATGCATTGACAGTTTTTTGAACACCTCGGTATGAAACTATTTTAGTCCACTCGCGGTTTCTTCACACTTTTAAAGTCTAATTAAAAAAAAAACACCCCATGTACGACGCGTTTGGTTGTTACCTTAATATCTCTTGTATCACAAGCATTTCATACTTGTCTTAACATAAAAGTACCTTATTTTTGGTTAAATTTAACATTGACTTATATTTTATTTATAAATGATCATGTTTTTCATAACTAATATGAATAAATACAGGGATAAGGTAGGTGTGTTGGTAATGCCTAGTAAGAAATAGTTCTTATGCAAAAGTGCGCATGAATGCGGTGCGTTGACCCTCTGGTGTAATATTCTAAGCTTTGTTTGCATGAGGCAGGCGGAGGAATATCCTGGAAGTAGAACTTTAACAGGCCTTCATAACAGTCGGAAGTAACCGTGAATGGAGTATACACAAAGCAGCCCGCGCTACCACAATCAAAATTAAAATCAAACATGAGTTTGATCCAAAGAGAGAAACTACGGATTTTATTTATTGTATATGTATGCTATGTGAATATAGTATATACTTAGTTTAAATATATAATACTTTTTTTTAAGAGCCGAAGTTTTAAGAATGTAGAACTTCAACTTCGGGCATCTCCGGCAAGGATTACGAGCACCTTTTTCGCAACTGCGTGGTTCTCCATATACGCTACACAGGCTTTGGCCCATCTGATAAGATCTGAAAACGTGGCCTAGGGAAAATATAGCGACCACCAGCCTTGGCCGATGGGGAAACTTCCAAATGATTACGTAGCAGTGTCGGTGTTCGTTCTTCTGGCGTGAATCACTACAAGACAGATACGACTGAATCTCGTCCAAATGACGACTTCGGAAAGGGTTGGGGGGGGGNACCTTACATCAAAGAAGATGCCTTCGCTTATTTCGTAAATAACCGGCTGACCTCTTCAAACGGAAGCTGATTTCAGATAGTTTCCTTGAATAAGGCGTACACTCTCTATCTCCAACATCTTATCTCTGCATAAAATATGGTCACGTCTTGACAAAGACCTTTGTCTACGGCCTTCTCGTGCTTACGAGGTCGGCAGGCAGCGTAGTATTTTTCCTCTGAACGCTCGAAAACGCCTTAAAAAAGTGCACAAATATACGCAGTAATCTAATGCATTATGCTTGTTGAAGTGAACATGTATAAAACAGCGCATGCCTTAAAGTTTCCATTCCCAACCATGCTATAATTTCAATGCGAGTTGAAAGAAGACACGTCAGCCAAATACCTAAGATTTGATTCGTGGCACTAAGGATAGTACCGATCGCATAACTGAATCATAGAGTTGTTAGGAATGCACACGTGAAACAGCCTTTACCGTTTCACACGACCACATTGAATTGTTGTATTTTTTTAATTTTGATCTACAATGTTTATGTTTTTATTTTGCGTTATCACCTTTCTGACCAATATTTCTATAAATCAAAATGTTATGTGTGTTAGCTTTTAAAAAAAAAAAAAAAAAAAAACCAGTTATATAGGCTGTTCACGGTCAACAGAGCATTTTGAAAGTCCTGCTGAAGATCTACTACTATGAATATTATACATTCTTCCATCGTGTTAATTGAACCTGATGACTTTATTCATGCATTGGTCAAATGAAACTGAAATTATTAGAAAAGTTAATAGTTCACAAATTTGCTTATTCTTACACATATGTGCATTTTAAAAAAGAAAAAAGGACAAGAAATGATTTCAGTATTCAAAAATATTTACTCGACACTTTTAATTCAACATTAAGACGTGGAACTACCCTCCGTCGTCACCAACTTAACTGGGCACATAAGAGTCAGTTTGCCCGTTAAAATAGACCTATATGCAGGTAGGAACACCGACAGTGACCTTTTCCAAAGGTTGATTTCGGAAGTGCTCAATTAACCGTGGACGGCTTATATTAAATAGCATTCCGACCTGGTGATATTTTCCTCTATCCTAGACCCCTGTTACCCGTGAACACACCGAGCGGGTCATGCGACTGAAAGTAGAAGAGTCCAGCAGTGGCGTATCTACAGTTGCGTGAACGTCTCGTTGTGGTATCCGCGAACAGCTAGGCTCCAATTGGATGGCGCACCATCCTGCTGGAAAATTAAGTCCCCCGCCGCCTCTTCTAACTGAGGAAACAACCACTCTGTAAGCATATCAAAATAAGGGATTCCAGTAACAGTGTGCTCGTGAAAAAAGAAAGAACCCAAAACAGTGTCTTTGGATACAGCGCTAAACACGTTCACTTTGGGGGAAGCGCGCTCGTGTTCGGTGGTTTCACGTGGAGGCTCCTGACCCCATATCCGCACGTTATGCCGGTTCACCTTATCATTTGTATGGAACGTCGCTTCATCGCTAAAAACCAGCTTAGGGATGAAGGCATCGTCTACCTCGTTCTGGGCAAGAACGAACGCACAGAAATCACGTCTCAGTTCTTTATCTCTTTCGGTAAGAGATGTAGAAGCTGTAACCTGTATGGTTTGTACAGCAGTCGCTTTCGCAACACTGCCCATACCGTCGATTGAGGGATTTTCATTCCCCGGCTAGCTTGTCGAGTTGATTTTCTCGGACAGCGAACGAACGCTTGTTGAATCCGTAGCACATTCTCTTCGGACACACGCGGCCGCACGGAACGTTTGCCTTTGTAAAGGCACCCTGTGTCACCGAACTGACAAAACCAACGTACGATACTCCATCTATCGGAAGGACGACGTCCGTATTTGCGACGGAATTCACGTTGAACAGTTGTAACCGATTCACATTTAGCAAACTGAATAACGCAGAACGCCTTCTGTTGTTCCGTCGCCATCATGATGCGGACTAACACACAACACACGCTCATAGTGCGACGACAGACGCTCTCAATGTCATCTCTCGGCACATGAAGGAAACATCAGACCATCCCCTTTGCATTGACGTGTTGAATGCGAGCTCGCTACCCCCTCACCACCTCAAACCGAGAGTTACGAACGCCATCCAAACAGTAACNACCGAGAGTTACGAACGCCATCCAAACCGTAACACCGGACATACTGACAAGAGCGTGGAACGAGTTTGATTATCGCGTAGACGTCGTTCGGGCCGCTCATGGTCGTCACATTGAACATTTATGAATGTATGGTAAACAAACTCCACGGTTCATTTGATTGGTCAATCAAGGTTGTAGGTTGTTTGGTTTTGATAATATAGACCTTCAAAGTTCGGGTATTCTTTAATACTCATCCTACATATATACACATATATACATATACACATATATATACTATATATAAACATATATATACTATATCGTAAAATGTGCGTAAACATTTTTGATGTCATGAGCGATTCTAGAGTTGTTGTGCATGCGAATGGCATGTTAATGAATATCTGAAGTTACATTGCTTGTTAACTAAGCGTAACCAAATTTATCTTCATTTACAAAAACCAAAAAATTCCTAGATACAAAATATTACAAAATGTACGTAGAAGTGCTTAGGTGTAACTATTTAAAATCTGGATGACCCTGTGGCCAAGATGCCTATACTTTATTCATTCCAAAATGACAATGCAGAGGTAAAAATTGCAAGTGACAAAAAATTCATTCGCTGGCTATAGTCGGTTCACAGTATGACTGCGGAAGAAAGTAGTTTCGACGGTATCTTGTAATTTTCGAAGACAAACTTAGTAATTTAGAATTTTAACTGCGTCATTTAGTATTCTATACTATTTAAACACTCTGTGCGCATGCAAGAGTATATGTGCTTGCAGATTTTAAATATTTTTTATTGTTTGTTTTGCTTAGGGGTAAAACTGCACCAAGCCACCAGGGGTGTGCAAGATGGTGTACGCGGCGGGTCGGGCTAATGCGCAGAAATATATGAAAATCAGACAGAAAAATAATTATTATTTAATGCTAAATGTAATGAATTGAAGGGCTTGCAACAATGCATGCTACCTCCGTAGTATAGGCCCTTCTTCCACCAAGAAGGGAGTCAGTGTGTTGTTCTTTTGTTCCTTGAGGCCTACCCACAACAGCAAACTTATGCATGTACACATTAGATGTTGTAAGCTATCATATTTTGCTATAAATCTCATTTTCATGGATGTGTGAGAGATACGCTTCTTCCACCAAGTCATTCAATCCACTTTATTACAAACATGTAACCAACATAACTATTGTCTTTGTAATATGTGTTTATAGCGTGGTTCTGGCAACTGACTGCTTACTGCGTGTGTGTTGGTGGCCGATAATACAACCAATACCTTTCAAGTGCGCGGACAGGCGGAGTGATAAAAGCGTAGTCGCAATGTTTACTGTGTTGGAATAATTTGCATTCATATCTCGAAAACGATGGCACGTCGGATAAAAACACAAGGAAACAATTTTGTTTACAATACGTAAGGTAGATTACTAATCAACAGGAAACAACCTTAAAATGCCAGACATTTACAATTTTTTAACATGCACATTGGGTTCCAACCCCTGCTTCTTTATAGAAGGGGGGGGGGCGGCTAGTTCCACTTATTAGTCTACATCGAAATATATGATATTAAAACTAAAAACAAAAATGTTTATCATTATGAGGCATAAGAATAAAATGGCAGATATAAAATAAATATGACGAAATAAGTATTTAACACTCGTTTATAAGAATTGATAGCAAAATGTATTAAAAAAAACTTATAACCTTTGTAGTTAAAACACTGTCCCTGTTGCAATTATTTCGTCTACATGCTGGAGTTTATTCAGGAGGAATGATTCACTAATTGGGGCTTACTGCATGTGCTAAAACATCTGCTGTAAGAAAGGGTCGATTACGCACCGGGTAAATGGTAGTTAATTTTAAGACCTCGCCTACACACACATCTAAGTTGAGACTCGAACCGTCGTCACATTTCGCACGTAAGCACCTGAATATAAAAACTAACCTTACTCGGACTGTAGTTCTCAGTTCTCCAGGTCTGGAATGCAAGGGGTAACTAACGGATGTTAAGTTGGCCGCCTGGTTGAAGGAATTTTGCACGTCTGAGAAGGCCTAAAAGCGTGGGAGCGCTAGGGGCGACCGAGACATACGCATCAACTCTCTCATCGCCTCTACGAGCAAAGCACTGAACTGGCGTGCAGTCTTGCCGTCGATAACGCGCCTCCATGAGACTTTCAGCGGTGACCCTACCATTTTATGACATAATAATAATAATAATAATAATTAAGGTTTGATGCACGTCCCTATAGCTTTTTTTAATGTTTTGTACCGGAATGTTTATACCTAAAAATCATCGTGAAAACACTCGTTTGAGTCAATTTAACTATCACAAAAACATACTTTAGAGATAAAGGGAGGAATAGAAAAACGTATACATACTCTTAACGTTCTTATATGCTATTCGTAAGCAGACCTCACTCAGCCACGTTAGACGGTTTTTTAATAAAAGGTTTTCTGCTGGAGCTCTGCACACCGTTCGGCGGTCTACCCAGACGGCCACCTAAATCAAAGGATAAGATGTTCAGTTATCAAGCACTTGCCCTCCCGCAAACTTTTTCACTCTCCGTTGTACGTAACTAGTTATCTCACCCTTAAAACTGGCTTCTGAAGGCATTACCAGTTTTATAACTCCTCGCACTTTGAATCCTACATCAATCATAAGGCGACTTCCGCCCCAGTTGTTTCATAAATCACACGGAAAGCTAAGATCGCCAACTTTAAAATTACATGTATAAAGTTTAGTCTTTGCTTCAGGTTCCTTTATCTACCCTTTTCTGTTTAAATTTTCAAGGAAAATCTCTCGCCCCCCCCCCCCCCTTTTTTTTNATGGGGGAAACTCAAACAGACGAGAACAATCATTCACTGTCCATGCTCGGAGAGTTATTTTAGGAGGGAAAAAACCATATATAACCAACGTTAACCGAGGGGAAATTAGCGTGAAATTCTTGGGTTAAAACTTCCCGAGAATGAAATATCGCTACACGCAAGATGGGGCGACGCATAATAAGGGACTGGCAGAGGACAGCATACATCATTATAATTGGGAGGAGCTTAAGATTTCAGAGTTAGACTCACGTGTGTGACAGGTACAGATACCACCGAAAATCATGTTCCTAAACGTGTGTTTATACTGTGGGTAGGAATAATCGGTGAACGACTTGTCTCGTCCAGCGTTTTCAAACAAAGGGGAATGCAATCGACTTACTCTTTTGATTTTTCGTAAAGAATTCTCCTACCGCGATCATAAAATTGCGCGTAAAACTTCAGTATTTTGGGCACGGTAAGTGTTTTTCATTATTTTTAACCTGATAAAAATATATCATAATATGCTTTTGCGTACAGGTGCTTTTTACAACAGGCTTGCAATTTTTTGGACAGCAAAAAATTGACCAGAACTTTGTGTGAAAGACAACTATTCATATCTGTATTAATTCGGGAAGAAATCTATCGGTTTAACACCTTAACATATTATCCCGAGTACACTCGTTCACGTCTGACGTGTTGCAGAGTAGGGGAGGTTATGGTTGTTGATGTGGTTGTCCAGAAGCTAGCAGCAGTCCGGACATCGCCTTTCCCTGGTTATTGCTTATTGCTATTGGTTGCTGCCGACACTACTATTGTATAATTTGGTTGCTTCTTGTGCCGTGGATCTTCTGAAACCCTTTCCATGGGCTCCAAGGTGTCCTGTTATAAGACATTCGTAAGTACTTTCCACAACAAGAATTTTCTCTTTTGCAACACCTGAAACTAAAGATTAATATGTACGTTAAGGGGTTAATGCTTGGTATAAAAAAAAAAGCTGTGCACGAGTGTGAAAAATTGTTTACGTATTGAATAAACTTAAAAACTGAATTACAGTAAAACAAAAGTACTCTTAAAGCATGAAAACAAACGATGAATTTTTATAAAGTGAAAAAGGATAAACATAAATGAGTGGTGAAAAATGGAAGGACCGTAATATCCCTTCACAGCTAAGCATATAAGTTGAAAGCATTATTCCTACGATTTTATTGTTAGTGTGCACATTATTCAAGCTTTTTAAAATGAAATCCGAAAGACATTTTAAAACATTAATCAGATAATTAGCGATACATTATCCTACTCCATCCAATTCTAATGGCCCTTACTTTGAAAACTGTAAACGGATTTTGCCAATTAAAGAGGATTAGCCGAGAAGTTTAAGAGGTAGCCTACAATTTTAATTTGCCTAAAATATTTTAAAAAAATTGAGAAGCTGGAATGACTGCAGATCAGACTTCATCCACACCCAAGCACATACATAATGTGATGTATGAATAAATGTATGCCTCCACGCTGTATTTTCCGCGAGCCCCATTTCGTGGTCTACTACGCGCACTCGGTGAACAAACTGAACAAACTTAAATTGCCTTAATCTTCTTTTTCTTGGCGGAAGTTGTCATTTACTTCTTTCATGGTTGTTTGAACATTTATGAACTCTGTTAAAAATATGTGCCTCGCTGCTTTACTTAGACCTGCATTAATGTTGGTATTGTATTATTTCGAATTTAACGTTTAAACTGATATAAAGTGAAACGACTTCATTTCGTTTCACGGACACTACAGCAAAAGTATCATAACAGCAACATGCAGTATTTATGTTCTGAGCCGTTCCACAGCGTCGACTAATGAATGGAATGGTATTAGTCGTTCGTTCCGAGATGGTGTTAATTTTTAAACGTGATAAGTGAACCACGCTGGATAAAAAGAAATTAAAAAGGGTTTCAAAATGTTTAATCCATTACTGACAATAAACTAATTCTCAGAGAGAAAATGATGTACCCTAATTATGTTTAATTAATAAGGCATAAAGTTAACGATTCGCCAAATGACTTCTCACGTGCGCTTGTCAATTACTCGTAACTGATGCACTGCGTACAATACGCATTTAATATCGGCGTGAAAAATGTGTTCGTTAGTCGCAGTAAACATGTTACGTTAAAATGTAAAAAAATTACATCAATATCGATGGCAATATTGGTTAGCGAGGCTCACAAAAGTATTGTTAAGTGCCGCTGGTCTGCATCGCATTCCCTTGCACCGTCCTGCTCGCGAGAGCGAAGGAATGTTTGAAGGTCAGAGTTGTAACGCAAGAATAGCGCGGCGATCTTCAAAGGTCCTCCGTCACGTGTACCGCTGCGTGCCGCTGTGATAAGCCTTTTGCGGCTCGCGCGATCCTGACCTTCAGCTGATTGTATTTCTGCGTTATCTGAAGGAATGTTATGGTTGGTTGTCCTAGCCCCTCTCAGTGTGGCTCGGGGTGCGGAGAACCTTCCAGACTGGGCAAACGAGAGTATTTAAGCTGCTACGGGCCTCCGAGCCGACAGTTTTTGAGAGTTCAGAGTTTGGGCGGTTGTACGACCGTAAGCGATGGTCGACGAGCCAGTAGAGTAACGAGGGGCAACGAAAGTAACCAGCGGGAGGAAAATCTGCTGCGACTGCGAACAACGGTGCAGTGAAGAGTGCAATGGTCAGACGGGACTATTGAACTGGATGCGTGAGTGTAATACATATAGAATTATGGCGACACAGGCTGAACATGTGTCAATAATGTGAATGAATTAAGTAACTATTACCAATACAGAGACCTTGAGGAATTTAATTAGAAATGAGATAGACATTAAATATTACACTGACTGAGAATAATAAGAGCAGCAGTGGAGAGAGGCAGTTTAATGTTTTAATGTTAATGTTGTAGCTGTGTGAATAAAAGAAAATAAAATAGTTATTTTATTTTTATTAAGACCTCTATCCCTCACGAACTCTAATACGCTCCTCTGGCGTATTGTAACCGTATTTTGCTGGCACTGACTTAGCATTCAGATACCACAATTTAACATATGGCACACACGCAAAGGAAAGTTAATTTTCAGGAATCATTTAAGTAAATTTTACTTACCTATTAAAAAAAAATTACGTAATAAACTCACTATTTATTAAGAATTTTCCCCGTGAATACGCACAAAGCCTGATGAGATGAACACGGACAAATATGTAATGGTAAACCGTAAGACACAGCAGCGAACTTGGACGCGCATGTGCAGATATATGGTTGCAGTTTTATAGCCGCCTTGAAATATTTCATCTTTGATTATATAAATGCTATTGATATTAACTAAACAATTACATTAGAGTAGATGAAATGGCTAAACATATTATTACTACAAAAGTACCAATAAATATATTGGCAATTAACAAACTTTTTAACTAGCACTAAATTGCTTTAGTATATGCAAAACTACGCGTGGGCAGCATACAATATTTTTTTTTTTTTTTTTTAGCGGCAGCAAAATTTTCTTCTAGTTCGTTTTGTTTGTTATTCTGGTGTCCAGATACTTGCAGGCTTAGTCTCTCGTCACTTTTCTAGGCACCCTTGAAGCATTGCTGATAGCCTGTACCACGGCCGTAGAAGATAGGTCTGGACACTCTCCTATCTAACAATGTTAGCGAGTTGACGCCCTTAGTGACGCATTTATCTCGTGAAGTGGCCGCAAAAGCGCTGTACCAAACTAGATCTGCTGGCATTGCTGGTATAGGGATAACGCCATTGAGATACAAACGTCAATTTCCCATTTTAAGAAAAAATTGTAATTCCCTCCCTATGCTTGCCGTGTCAAAACAGCACTACTTTGGTAGCAGCGCTTTGTGGTTGGGCTCATGAACTAAATGGATCAACAAGGGCGTCAACTTTTAAAGCTAGTGTCAAGACCTGTCTTCTACGGCCGTACCTAGTATCACAAACCGTACCGCATCTCAATTGAGTCTAATAAGTCTGTCTGCAGTATGAAAACCTTGGCTCAGAATAACGAGTAATTCGCAAAGAGCGGGAAAGTGTTATCTGAAGCTCTGCACGCAGGTCATCGCTCAACTAGGCCTTGGTAACTTATTTGCTACTGCATTAAGACGGAATTTTGAAGCTGAAGCAATATGCAGAGACTGTGCAAAAAAAAATGCATTCACCGAAGAGCTTGGATGTTAAATGTATACGCGAAGTATGTTCATATACAACTGACATATTTAAATATTTTAAATAGTTATGCGTTTCCTCATCACTGCATTCTGAAAAGAAGGAAAAAAAAACAGATACGGCTATAACCGAACAAGCTAACTCCTGGGAAGCAATCCAGTTCTGTGACCGTATTTCTTATTAAGTATTTTCTTTTGTTTTCGGTCCCGTTGGTCTTACACACTAATGGTTGGTGGATGCTCATTTTTCAACGTTGTGCAACAAGAGAAGAATAAAGAGAGTGAGTTAACGCTAAGTCTTAAACTGAGGAAATGTTGTATGATGATTCATAATGATTTCCTGTATAGCCACGTAAGTGATAATACACGCGCGCACACACGTACACAATATAAAAAAATTACTACTTTTTTTTTTGTTGGAAGTGGAAATACCATTTTTTTGCAGCTTAGTAATCATCATTGGTTCTCTATATACTAAACTCGTTTTGGGTTTTCGTAGGCGCGTGGTTTTCAGGTCCTTAGAACTGTTGTCGAAATTCCCGCCATAATACCCAGACTGTCACAAGAGTGTGCCAATAGTTTATCACAACCATAAATCTCTTTGAACCCTTTGTGCTGAAATACGAGCGTTGCTAATAAGACGGTGAAGTTACGTTACACAATGGAGTGACAAACGTGACCTCGAAAAAGCTCATTCAGGAACATGACCTCGGCACGCAAACCGACGCAGAAAATGCTATGATGGTGCCAAGAGTGTAGAAATTGGAAATCGCACTTTCTCTTATGAAGATGCAGAGTTACGCGCAGTGCAGCTGATACGTGTGAATTTCCTTCGGAGCACGCTATCAGTCGAACGCACAAGTTCAACTTTCAAACCGCTTCGACGCAACCGTAGCGCAGAAAAATGCGCGCAGTTTCGCGATCGCAATCATGACCATACATGGAACGTGCCGTAAAATCGGTGATCTCGCACGCAGTTGCAGCCGAGGGTTTGCTGGGTTGGCCGGGAAGGTGCTGGAAATGTGCGCGTGTGTGCAGAGAAATCGTAATAAGAAATACATTGCGACTCTGACCAGATGTTATATGGCACGCGGAACTTACTCAACTGACATGGCTTTCACTCGTTCCAGTTTTTTTTTTTTAATATCGGGAACAATAATTCTCGGCAGCTTACGTGTGTTATTCTATTGATTTACCTCTGCTGTTTTATATACGTTCAACATTACGTAACTTTGAGACATTTCCCCAATATGAAATCGCAGAAACATAATCCTACCAGGTTGTATAAAAGCCGATGTGCGACATCAGGAAGTGGCAACTTAAATAATCGCTTTTACATGGCATTGAGGTGCATGCACTTCATGTGAGTGGTAGTTATTTGAACCCATTTTTGAGACCACAAGGCTATACAATTTATAACAAGCCATAATATAAAACGCATATAATTTAGCAGAAGATTTTATCAAAATGGAAATTATAAACAGATTACATTCACATTTTCACCTGTAAATACTGACCATTTTTTGCGGGGAAGGGGGAGGAGGGAAGATCCTAACGTGTGTTAGGAATATCGACTTATTTATAATTTGATTAATATAATTTTTTTCCAGTTTTTGTAAAATGTGGTAGAGAAATCAAATAAAACAACAATTTTACAGAAGTTTAGACACTATAAGCCCAAATCAGTGATATCAATTAGTGAAATAACGTTCACTGAAAGTCAGTTGTCAGCTACTACTGGCCGGCGAATCAAGCAAATTTAATGGGAACAAGTGATTTATAGCAGTGAAATTCTTGGCAATCAGTGGGAAATAAAAAAAAAGTGAGATTCAACCACTACATTAATTAGTTATCTGGCACTGATTATCAGTTGCTCAATTCTCAATGTTTTTACTAATTTGGCTCAATTCTCACCGATACCTGTTTAGAGTGTAGATATAGTTTAGTTTGCTGCCTGTACACAACTGTCTTTACTTGAATGTGAGCTACCTTCGTTCTATTTTAAATCATACACTGAATATATGAATAATGTTGTGGTGATAGCACAGGATTTAAGTTTATTTTTTCGAGGGTTTGTACCTGCCATGGTACACTGCCAGTAGAACTGAAGTAGTTAGTTCACTCGATTCACGCTCATTTTGAACTGTTTGCGAGTCCTGCTTAGGTTTTTCGTTATACCCTTTATGCATTCTTCATTCACGCATAATAGATAACAGTAACATTCCAGCAAACACAACCTGTCGGCAAAGTGTCGGCAAGTTGTCGGTCCGATACCGGTACTTTCTGCAACTGTCGTTTGTAAGAAAGAATATAGCCATCTGACAAAGGCGTGATATATTTTTTTAGACAAAGGCGTGATATCTTTTTTTAGACAAAGGCGTGATATCTTTTTTTAGACAAAGGCGTGATATCTTTTTTTAAGACAAAGGCGTGATATATTTTTTTTAGACAAATACGTGATATCTTTTTTTAGACAAAGGCGTGATATATTTTTTTTAGACAAAGGCCCGGTGTATTATATAGAATAACAGATGGATATGACCGAAATTATGTCGGCATGATATCTCGCAGCAGTTGCCAGCATCTTAAAAACTATTCTGAGCGGATTCAGATACAGTATCTTTGTCTTGTCAGTAAGATTGCAAACATTTGATTGATTCTGGCCGAGTACCATTTCCGAGACAACGCTCTTTATCAAAATAAAGATATCTACATGATGTATTTTTGCCGACAAACTGTTGAATTGTTTTGAATAGGCAAGAAGTTAGTTAGCTGTTAATGGCATGATGTACTTTTTGAGACTGAATGTTAGCCGTTAGGATAAAGAAACGGCCCACGGTATTATTTAAAACTAGCGAACCGGCCCGGCTTCGCCAGAGTACAATTGAGTTTTACAGTGATACGCTAATAAATAAATTGGGAAAAGACTATTTATTTATGCGAAAACAGAATTATAAAATTACAATATGTTGGCCTAGGTTTTTAACTGATTACGGTAACCCAAAAGGAAGGAAATATATTTTATCCGATAGCCAAGAAGTAGGGTACTGTTTGTGGAGTGTATCTGTGCTACTATCGCGTAATTACCACATTTCCGCTTTCCAGCGTCGATGTATGAAAATCAAAACGTGAGTTTCATCAAGTTGTAGCTATAGAAATAAGTGTACCTCGGTACTACTTTTTGCGCTTGGCTGAGGGATCTTAATTGATCACCAAAGTTAAGCAACGCTCCCAGCGGCACACATTTGGATGGGTAACCGTTTAGTGGCATAACATCTGAGCGCTTCCGGGCTTCGGAGGACACGTTAAATATTCGGTCCCGGTTGTTATCGATTGATAGTAGTCGTTAAGCCATTTCAGAGGTCCTTGGACGGCCTGATAAACTCTGACACCAGAGGAAAAAAAATTTCGGTTACGTTCCCAGCCGTTGCAGAATTGCGTTTTGTTGTTATTCCACAGGGACCGTACACTTTTCCGGGATAAAAAGTATCCTATGTCCTATTCCAGGACCTAAAGTACCTACATACCAAATTACTGGATGGAATCAGGAACTTACTCCGTGGAGTATAGGTTAGCACGCTGGACTATCGACTAGAGGTTCTTAGGTTCGGATCTCGCGGTCGGCAAGCAAAAGATTTTCATATCACGTTTGTTGAAAAGTAAATGATATGAATATATGTAAAATAACTACTTAACTAAGTAAAATCATTCTCTTTAATTATTCAAGNAGGTTCGGATCTCGCGGTCGGCAAGCAAAAGATTTTCATATCACGTGTGTTGAAAAGTAAATGATATGAATATATGTAAAATAACTACTTAACTAAGTAAAATCATTCTCTTTAATTATTCAAGTAGCAAAAAAGTTAATTAAAAGTTACCTATTTGAAACACTGCGCACCTAGCGGCGGAAATTTTCCCTATGCCAAACTCTCCCATAATAAAACTCGTTGTGTTCCTAACCTGAGTAGAATTAACCTTAGTGTGGGTAATTATGCAAGTAATATATAGAGCTGGCCTCAACGCTCGTTCCACTTCGCTCAGGGATCAGGGAAGTAGAGTGGCGCAGAATTGCATCGGATCACTTTTATGAAGCAAGTTGTGTTTGATACAGTAGAGAGGCGGTATAGTTAAAACTATTTCTGTCTGTAGTATATTTGTGAATGGGGTTTTCACACATTCTAATTATTGAATTCCATTTGATATTTTAATTTCTCTACCAAATTTTCTTATTATATATTTTGAAAATTTTAATGCCACAATAGCCATTTTTAAATTTAAATTATCAACATGATAGAGTACTATAACCCAACTAATTTCTATAGCGCTCATTAAAATCAAGAATAAAGCACATTTCTCTGGTCACTATAAAGATTTTGCTTTTCTTAAGAGTATAAATAAAATACTTTGTAATGTATTTTTAATACAAGTGATTTGCATGTAACATTAATAGGAGGGTCTAAAGAATATCCCCATGTCTGTACGACTGTGTAAATTACGCTATGAAATTCGTTTGTTATGAGGATAAAGATAACTCTTTTGTAATCATTCTCACACCACTGGGGTGGAAGTAAACAAACGAAAAAATTATTCTGGTACACACACTTTCTTCATTACCAGGCGATTAATATGAGGCACGGTACACATTATTCTAAACAGCAAGAACAACTTGCAAGAACATTCACCCATTTTAATTGCATCTGTCCAAATTCAATAAGTTCTAAGATAAAATTCAGTTATCCTTTCTTCAAGATGCCTAAATTAAACAACTCGGCAAAAGCACATAGGTTGGATCTCCCGAAAGCCTCGATAACAATACATCGACAAACAAAAACAAAAAATAATCTTAACTTTGGCGTCACAAAGTTCTACTTGGGGACCCTGCAGCGACCGGTTTACAAACTAAAATTTCTGATTGTCAAAATGATATCTTTCATCGCCAAACTGATTATTCCCTTTTAATAAAACATCAAAGCATTGAACTAATTTCGTAGTTTTCTGCCAACTTTCTTACTCCAATGTTCATGTTAAAATGCGTGAAGTAAAACCTACGAGAAGAGGATTTTTTTTTTTTTTTTTTTAAAGGATGATCTCAAAAGTTCTTAACAGACGGCAAACCTGGCACAGTTTCTCTTCCGGCTGTTGTGGCATATGGTACATGACCTTACGTCTGCACCCCAATTGAGGAGTAGGTCACAGGTGTTCATTAACTAGCGTCTGGAAAGGTTGTCGCTAAATACCAAGTTGCTAAGCGCCCAGCAAGCCTCTCTCACCAGACAAGGTTGTCTCTATGGACACTGGTGATCTAACGACCTCGGGCAACTTTCTGAAGCCGCTCTTTTAAGATCTGGAGCCCTATTCTCCAACTTGAGCTTGCCAAAAGACAGTCACCGTGATTGTCTTTATAATAAGAGGTCCATAATAATGGTTACTCGTAAGCGCCTTTATGTGGTATTCTGTAAGCCATATCTTTATTGATATATTTATGTGAAGATGTACGTTTGGCAACGCAGCGGGCTGGGTTCTGAAATCAACGATCTGCTTGTTGAATTTTTTTTCCCGTTATTACACGGTGTCTTGTGTCACAAATTTTGTTATTATAGTAAATTTTCCACTATAAATTAAATTTATTTTTTAAATAAATTTTTGAATACTTCCAAAATTACTTCTTTCTTTGGAAACAAGAGTTCCGACGGGCCTAGTTCATTTTCAGCATCACGAGATGCCGTGGCCAAATCCGTCACTTCTTTCTTACGTTAAATCGAAGTTCATGGAAGTATCACTAGTGAATTTTAAAGTATGCTCCCTTCCTGACACCGTTTAGTTGAGTGGAAATAAAATATAATATAACAGTTCTCATTTTTGGCGCATTTTAAAAAGGGGTTTTTTTTTCCTGTGGAACAAGTTTGCTAGAATTAACATCGATAAGTCAGCCATTTTCTTTCCACTTTCGTCCATAGACACCTTGTTGGCCTTCCTTTACATAAAGGCAGTCACGAGGTACCCGAAAGACCATCATGGCGACATACTGAGTTACAGAATACAATTTCGCCTCGTAAATATAGTTAAGCGATAAATGCCTTTATATAAAAATGAAACGTTACAGAACTTGGTAACCCTGGTAACGTTTAAGAGAAGTTTGTAGCTGCGCGTTCAAGGTCAAGAAGCGAGGGAGCGATAGGGGCGACACTAACACGCACCTCTAGAGTCGCATCGCTCCTACGCGCAAGGCGTGCTGTAGTTCCGTCCAGATGTATTGTGCAAATTAGATCTGTAACAGTGAGACTTTATTACACGCAATGAAAGCCCGCATATTAAACTACGCCCGTATAGTCGTATTTTTCTCTTACCGCATAGGGAAACTACTGTGGCAAGCTTTAAATTGCGATATTCTACCATTTTCACGAATTTTTTCTCTATCAACAAACTTAAAATGATCAAAGTAAAAAAAAAAGGGCACAGATATATATATATATATTATATATATATATTTTTACTTTTTACTTTTCTGGCAAAAAGTGTTATTTCCTATTTCCAGAAAACTTTTAGGCGTATTCGCGCTAACAACTCACAGAAAATGTTTCAGTAGATAGATCTCTTTAAGTGTTGTGGACGAGGTGAAACGAAACAGTATTTTCGGAGAAATTTTCTTTTCTTTGTTAAAATTTTATTCCACTACTGGTGCATTAACGCCAGGAGGGTTTAGGCTTATCGACGAAGAACATGCCGATAAAAATGTAATCCCTTGCACCTTACATCGCGATGTCATTATAAAAATCGGTTCTCCTGCTTAGGCAGAATTTTTTTGCGAATGCTAACACTATCAGTTACTAATCACGTTCAATCATGAATGCACGTAATGGTGCCGAGTTATGCTGATACGGTGCTGCAAGTTAACACCCCAGTCACGTTTTATTTTTAAAGAATTTCTTCAGAAATTCCATTATTTAACAGTACACCGATAACTTAAGGGGTCCGCCTACCTGGTGTTTGAACTGAGTTGGTGTATTTGAAATACAAGTTTTCCCCCCGCAAAACTATTAAGTGCGTACAATGTACTGATCTACGAAAAGAACACACACTTCAGACGAGGGCTGTTGAGTGTTTTCAGGACGACATGCACATTAGAAACACCATTTCAGATAACTCCAAAATGGCTGAAATTGTTTTTTTAAAGCGCTGTATCTCAAAATAAACACGTCAGATACATACAAAACTATTCAAGGGTACTGCATTAAACCTTCCTACAGACTTTTCACTAATTAAATAATAGTTACCGCTGACATATCCCATAGATACACGCAGAGTGACGAGAACACTGCACGCCAGTTCTGAGCCTTGCGCTTAGCGGTGATGACGCACTTTATGCTTGTGGCAGTGTCGCCTTTATCACTCCCAGGCGCGCTTCACGGCCTCAAATGTGTAAAAAAAAATTCCTTTTAGACGGGAACTTTAAAATATTATAGTGTGTCCATCCACCTAGGTTAATAGCTGTGTAGTAACAGTATAATTTTACACCGATGCGTCAGAGGTTCAACTTTAGCCAATTACTTTACCACCAGTACACCTATAATTTTCTACCCAAAGTACAGAATAAGTAATTATACAGAAGTGAAATGGCTAGGCGATTCCTCTGATGAGGCCGTAAGTGTTCGCTGATTGGCCGCTCGATGATTTAGAAACAGGCCCTGTTGGTTGGACTACCGGCTGGTAAGTAAGTTATAGTCTATTCACGGTAACTTAAAGCTTTCCTGAAGCCTTGAAAAAGTTCTACTTTCAGGATATCCCTCCGCCTCGCGCAAAGAGAGCTCAGAAAATTTCACCAGAGGGCAAACGCACCGCATTCGTGCGCGCTCGGTGTAATAATATTTTGCATAAGAACTATTTCATACTAGGCATTACAAACACACCTATTGTCTCTGTCTTTATTCAGAATAGTTATAAATTAAATATTGTAATTTATAGAAAAAAAATGTAAGTAATAGTTAAAGTTAACCAAAAATAAGGTATTTTTATGTTAACACAAGTATAAAACGCTTGATATACACGACATATTTAGGAAGCAACCAAACACGTCATACGTGGGATGTTTTTTCAAAGATTTGATTTAAAAAGTGTGAATAAATCGCGAATAGACTATACAAGGCAGGCGCTCATTGGCGAACGGCGTTCCGACATGTTGCTGGCCAGTGACGCAATCTTGCTGACGTGTGCTGTTGGAGTTGGCGCTACCATAGGCTGTTTCGCTTCTGTATTCTTATGTAATATATATTAACGGAAACCACACGAGGATGGGGAACTGTTAACGTGTTCTGAGACAGCAAAACAAAGTAGGAAGTTAAAATAGTGTTCAGGAAGCTACCATGCAACAGATGCGCGACACACCTTCCATCACCTGCCCGGAATTTCACACAAGATCAAAGATCCTTCACGATAAAGGCTGTTCACGGTAAAGTGAGCACTTTTCAAGGCCGTGCTAATTTTTTTTATTACAGCCAATTCCTATCTTTTCGCCAATTTTAAATATAAATATTGTCATGTGATTAAAAAACACAGTGAATAAGTTTCACCATTATCAAAAATTAACGTATGTGGCTGCCACAACAATATATTTATTTGTAGTTAATGCCTGTTTGCAGGGCCTTAAAAAGTGCTCACTTTACCGTGAATAGCCTATATGATCCCGTGTGCTATCTCTACAGACGCTTGTCAAATATCTGCTGAAAGTTACTTTAGCGACAAGAATCCAAACATGACGAATTCAGTCTCATATACCACGATTTCAGTATTCGAGGTTGTTAAGAGCGTTTAACTATCAACATTTTTTTTTCATTTTTTGAGGGGATTTTTAGATTTTTTTAAACAAGTCAGAAGTAATTGCAATAAAATACCAAAACAACTCAAACATGGCTAATAATAATTTTTTAATGTGGATGTAAAGATTTTTATATTAAATATTGCGTCAAACCAATTGCGAAATGTTATTAATATAAAGTTTGACTAAACAAAAATCTTTCTTAGAATCGCAAAAATGTCGGGAAGGAATTTTTTTTGGAAGTACGATTCTTGGTTCGTCTTTATCGTAATACCTGAAACGAATGTATAGGACTATCTAATAATGTNTATAAATATTGTCATGTGATTAAAAAACACAGTGAATAAGTTTCACCATTATCAAAAATTAACGTATGTGGCTGCAACAACAATATATTTATTTGTTGTTAATGCCTGTTTGCAGGGCCTTAAAAAGTGCTTACTTTACCGTGAATAGCCTATATGATCCCGTGTGCTATCTCTACAGACGCTTGTCAAATATCTGCTGAAAGTGACTTCAGCGACATGAATCCAAACATGGCGAATTCAGTATCAANGACTTCAGCGACATGAATCCAAACATGGCGAATTCAGTATCAAATACCACGATTTCAGTGTCCGAGGTTGTTAAGAGCGTTTAACTAGTATCAAAATTTTTTTCCATTTTTTGAGGGGATTTTTAGATTTTTTTAAACAAGTCAGAAGTAATTTCAATAAAATACCGAAACAACTCAAACATGGCTTATAAAGAATTTTTTAATGTGGATGTAAAGATTTTGATATTAAATATTGCGTCAAACCAATTGCGAAATGTTATTAAAATAAAGTTTGACTAAACAAAAATCTTTCTTAGAATCGCAAAAATGTCGGGAAGGAATTTTTTTGGAAGTACGATTCTTGGTTCGTCTTTATCGTAATACCTGAAACGAATGTATAGGACTATCTAATAATGTNTTTTTTTGGAAGTACGATTCTTGGTTCGTCTTTATCGTAATACCTGAAACGAATGTATAGGACTATCTAATAATGTATTTCCAAGAAATTTCCTTGTGATATTCCGGTCACGTAGCCAAGTACGAAGAAATAACTGGAACTCGGGTACGCATAGAACTGAAGTCCATCCTTCAGCACATTGAACCCGAGAGACTTTATCCTGCCTCTATACCAGTTATTTCAAAGATACGAAGTATAGGCTGTTCACGGTAAAGTGAGCACTTTTAAGGCCCCCNCCTGCCTCTATACCAGTTATTTCAAAGATACGAAGTATAGGCTGTTCACGGTAAAGTGAGCACTTTTAAGGCCCCCGTTACTTTTTTCCTATCAGCAATTTTTTATCTTTCCATTTATTTTTAAAATAAATATTGCCGTGTAAGCAATNCCCCGTTACTTTTTTCCTATCAGCAATTTTTTATCTTTCCATTTATTTTTAAAATAAATATTGCCGTGTAAGCAATAAACACAGTGTATATTTCCCCCCAGATTCGAAAGTTAGCGTCCAAGGCCACACTAAAATATATTTATTGACTATTATTCCAATTTAGAGGGCTTTAAAGAGTGCTCGCTTTACCGTGAACAGACTATACAAATTGCATTAAGCCAAAAACACCTACTACGCATATTACTCTGAAAAGACATAATTATAATGTGCATCGCATGAAAATAGGGCAAATACAAACAGTTAATAAGGAAATCATTATAACAAAGTAGTAATGGTCAGCTTGTTGCATTTGCGGNAAATAGGGCAAATACAAACCGTTAATAAGGAAATCATTATAACAAAGTAGTAATGGTCAGCTTGTTGCATTTGCGCGGCTTTGGTGGCAGTTAGTGGACGTTCTTCTCACCGTAGACGGTGAGCGGATTCCAATGCAGCACTGCAACCGACTGTATGACACGCACAACTCATTAACCCTTTCAGTCGCAGTGTCCTCTATCTGGGACGTTGCATATGAAGTGGCTTTAATGGTCNGGGCTTTGGTGGCAGTTAGTGGACGTTCTTCTCACCGTAGACGGTGAGCGGATTCCAATGCGGCACTGCAACCGACTGTATGACACGCACAACTCATTAACCCTTTCAGTCGCAGTGTCCTCTATCTGGGACGTTGCATATGAAGTGGCTTTAATGGTCTGCACTGTACACAGCAGAACATGCCGTCCAATGAGAAAGGTTCCCTACGTGTGGGAGACAACATTCGTTGCCGAGACTATGTTCCGTAGCCTCATATACACTGCTGCCAGTAACATAAAGCACAGATAGATTTATATTGGTCTCATCACTTTATTCATGCGTCGGTCAAGTGAAAAGGTGAAATTATTAGAAACGTAAATATTTTACGAATGAACTAATTTTAACACTTCTGTGAGTTAAAAAAAAAATAAAAAATATAAAAAAAGGGGGAAGTAAATAAGTTACCACAAATGGTTACCTAACACTTTTATTTTGACGTTAAGAAGTGGAACTACTTTCCCTCTAGCGTTACCAACTTTGTTGGGAACACGTCAATCAGTGAGCCCGTTAAAATATACGCAGGGAGGAGCAGTGGCATTTTTCTAAGGTTACTTTCTAAATCGCTCACGTTTATCGTGAATAGCCTTTATACAGAGTGTTGGAAGCCCACTGTACTTGTACGTTATCTCTACTATGAGCGCGTCAATGGTGACGTCATTGAAGCTGGGCTCGGTGTACGGACGCGACCAACTGCAGATGGACGCGCGGGCAGTGGCGCGGGACCTGGTTGTTGACGGCGATGGACTGTGTGGCGCGAGCGCCCTTGGACCCTGTCGGTCCAGAGCTCGCCGAGGTCGCAGCCACGCCACCACATGGCCCGGAAGCCCGCTGCTCTCGCGCCAGCCTCCCTCCGCCACGCCTTCATAACCACACAGTACTAACGTTTATTCTACTCAGGTTAAGAACAAAACGTGGTTTATTATGCGAGATTTCCGCCGCTAGGTGCGCAGTGTTCCAAAAGGTAACTTTCAATTTAAATGTTGAGCTATGTGAATTATAAACGGGAAATATTTTACTTAGTAAGTTTTTTAATATTTAATTGATGATAATTGCAATTATCCTATTTTTTACGCGGAAAATAGGGAAAATTCGGTACACATGCGACACTAGCGCTTACCTAGCGGCGAAAAGTTTTGGTTACCAGACTTTCAACATTGATCTTCCCAACCTGCAGTAGAAGTAAACTTGACAATACTTAAGGTGGGCCTTCCCCCACCGTATCGGATTCTTGGTTTTTCTAGCTTATTTGTAAAAAAAAAAAAAAATCCAAAATACTCTTATACCTATTTAGCTATTGACCTTACACTGCAGTGCCGGCATTACTACTGAACTAAAAAGTAGAGTTTGTCAAAATATTAGTTTTCGCAAATTGTGGCAGAATTAATATTGTGACGTAGTAATGAGTTTGCAGTTCCCTTGTCTTGTCTGTACATCAGTGTAAGGTCAATAGCTATAGGTTATTCGCGGTAAAGTAGCCACTTTTGAAATCAACCTTTGAAAAATGTTACTGCTCCTACTGGCGTACATATTAACGAGCACACAGACTGGCATGCTCTCAGTTTAGTTTAAGTTGGTAACGACAGTAAAATAAATTAGTTCCATGCTTTAACGTTGAATTAAAATATCCTACTGTAAATATTTGTTACTACATGAAATTAAATTATTTGCTTTCCGTTTTTTTAATGCAGTGCAAGAATAAGCAAATTTGTAAAATACTTATTTCTCTAATAATTTTACAATTTAATTCGACCGACGTGTGAATAAAATGATAAGGCCCCCGGCAATGTCAATTTTACATGTGGCGGGAGAATACACAATGTGCATACAAGTAGATATTAAGAAGGGTGTGTATAGGGGTACTATCGGAACTTAAAAAAAAACCCCTAAACAAGCTATAAAAACCAAGATTCCAATGTGGCGAGGGAAGGTTCCCCTTAAGCAGAATTCCTAGTAAAAAATTCAAAAGCCTTGCGGTTACCTCTAACCATAACGAAATATTGCCACGGGACCTCCCAACACTGATACGCATTCCCGGGAAGCTGAATTCCACGCATATTAGATATGTAACAGTAGGGTATTATTACGCGCGATGTCAGCCCATCTTGTCTACTTTTTTCTTTGAATCTATTTAATAGGATAAAAGTCAAAAGTGGTTGTTGTAGATAATAGTCTTTACCTTTCCTAGGAAAAAAAAAGTCTTATCCCCAGAACATGTATTTACTGGAATACGCGTTTTTGCGCAAACAGTGATTTTACAGACAGTATTTTACTAGGGTGTCCAGTTAAACATTTAAAAGTGAAACAGCCCTTTATACTGCCAACTTGAGTTGCACGCGCCAGCAAAATGGTGGCGCTGCCCAGTAATATGGCACAACACGACGACGTCCTCTAATAAGAGCCTGGTGACTTAACAAGCAGTGGCGTGTGAAATGTTGCAAAGTAAGCTGGTGCTTGCTCAGTGCTGTACACACTCGGCGCACGCAGCAGGAACCAGTAACCAGAGTGGGGCCGGGAGAAACTGACTGCACCACGGCCACTAACGAGAGAGCGGCGAGGTGCCCATTAATTACGTACCATAACGTCAAATGTACTACTACGTTTAAGTGGCTGATGTGTAAACTAGTAAACGATTGGGTATATCAATGAGAAAAACACAGCTTACCTAATAGTTCACCACACGCCGCTGCTTACAAGCCAGGCGGCAGCCCAACCAATAGGGATTATTTCACAGCATGGAAGGGCCAATCAGATATAAGGCCCACTTCCAGAGACTCATGCAACCAATCAGCAATTTGGTACAACTACATTCAAAAGAATCGCCACGTCATTTCACGTGTGCATTTGTCTATTCTGCGGCCATACTTCAAAAGACCAGGCGGTGTTAGATCTGGTCGATTCGTTATTTAGTAATTTGCGATATGGTAGGTTTTAGTTCGAATTGTTACGGATTGTTACCGCTCAGTGACCGATGGAGGGGATTTCTGCAACTGTCTTATTTCGCAAGGATCGACGACCAAATGGTGGCGTTGCAATCCCGCTCGTTTGNTTTCTGCAACTGTCTTATTTCGCAAGGATCGACGACCAAATGGTGGCGTTGCAATCCCGCTCGTTTGCAGGTTTAATGTTTGAAGGTGTTATCAGGCAAGCCGTTTAGCTAAGGCCTGATCACACCATAACAGAATGCAGTTAGGTCACTTATTGAGTACTCGTAACAACACGCCAAATGTTAACACAAAAAATATTAGGGAAAATGTTATGCTCAAAATTAAATTAAATAATGATATATTTTACACGTTGCAATGCGAACTAAATACTTACGTACTTACCCACTTACGCTCGTGTTTTAAATCCTTCATAACTTAAAATGAAAAAAAAAGGAGCATTGAGGCGGTTGCCTAGTGCGGTGTATGCTTGTATAAGAGCCAAAAATCGATGAAGCGGTACGGTCGACGCCGACCGGCGTATGTAAAGCAGTATCGCCTCTACGAGCAAAGTCGCTTAACTAGTGCGCAGTGGTTTCGTAGTGATCGTAGAACTGGCGAATTTAAGGGTTGACCATATATTTTATTGGACGCGACTCTATAGCAAAGTCCATTGCACGACTCAATCTTAGTTTCGCACGTATCCGATTCGTATATTTTGATATACAGCACTCTGAAAACGCCGTTTTTAGCTATGTTTGAGGACATGAAAATAATGTTTCCAATGTGCATAACGTCTGGAATGTACCTTCTCTTCGTAAATAAACCTATTAGGGGCACGTTTAATAGTTTCGTCAAAAAACGCAGATTTCAAACTTCCTGCAACCATTTCAAGCACTAGATAGGCGACGACCTTTAGCTTTACGCAGTGTGGCTGGCAAAGGATAAATTACTGGAGGCAGTGCTCCACCCCGAAAATATCGTTGTTGCGTGTAATGTCACTCCTTGCATAACTTGATTAAATATCTTATTTGTAAGTAAACATTTATATGACGNATCGTTGTTGCGTGTAATGTCACTCCTTGCATAACTTGATTAAATATCTTATTTGTAAGTAAACATTTATATGACGTGTATTTAATATAACCATCTTACATTCCCCACGTTAAATCTCTCTCTTTCTGAGAACATCTTGAATCAACTTGATGACAAAAACAGCTCAGATTCTCCTTTCCCTGCTGCCGAAAACGTTTTCTCGATCTGCCTTCGTCGGTTGCACACCGACACAGAAAAATAGAGAGCCAAAAATGCTGCATACTGAACCCATGGACAGTGATCCGGCTACCTGAAGTCAAGGCACTTCGTACTCGTAGTCTTCCAGTATTACGTGCGGCCGTTGGACAATCAACGTTGCGCGAGCTGGCAACAAGCCATTCTGCTTCTGGACAAGTATTAACACAAAGTGGCTTGACGTNGGACAATCAACGTTGCGCGAGCTGGCAACAAGCCATTCTGCTTCTGGACAAGTATTAACACAAAGTGGCTTGACGTCACCACCAGTGGCGTGTGGTGAACTGTTGCAAGGTGAGCTGGCGTTAGCTCTGTGCTGTACTTGTTGCTTGCTAGTTTACACTTCCACCGCTAAAATGTAGCCCGCCAGCTGACGCCACAGGACGCGCGTAATGGGTCCTTTGCTGCTCGCTTGTGATGAGTGGTTGAAATGTATTCAGTTTCCCTAGACTGCACAGCAGTAAGCAAGCACCAGCTTACTTTGCAACACTTAACCACACGCCACTGGTCACCACTTACCTATTGCTGTTGGTTCCAAAGGCGCCAGATGTCCAACAGGACAGTGGACCTTCTTTTGCTGTTAGCACGGTTGAGTTGAGGTGTGGAGAGATTTGGGCAGCTCTTAACAGCGAGGTCCTGAGAACCAATGAAGGTGAAATGAGGTGATAATGGCGCATAGCCGAAATACAAGGGTGGGGGAAACTGGTGATCCCCGAGGACACCCGCCGACCAGCGGCATCGCCTGGCACGATTTCCACTTGCGAAAATCCGGGAGTGACCCGGCCGGGGATTGAATCCAATTCGCCTTGGTGGGAGGCGAACAGTCTAACCGCTAAGCCACCGCGGCCCCTGCTGTTATCACAGCGGTAAAACTTTCAACACTTGGCGAAAATACGTAGCGAAACTATCGCTTGCAACAAGCTAGATGCAAAATGTTTGTGAGGAGCTGAACATGTCATTGGCCTGGGTTTATTGCTTTCGCCGTGTATTTTGTTCACTTGTCCACGGACAACTCTTAAGATGTACCAATGAATGTTCAGGACTGTGGACATATTCATGTCCTCCTATAACAACAACGGATCGAATAAATAGTGTTCATCATTTTATTAAGCTCATTCACATATCATATGGCCGAGTGATGTTTTTCAGCCCTGTGATATTTCTCATCTTATGCTNCATTTTATTAAGCTCATTCACATATCATATGGCCGAGTGATGTTTTTCAGCCCTGTGATATTTCTCATCTTATGCTCCTTGCTTACCAGACTTCAGAATAAACTCAATTATGTAAGTATACGAGAAATTTGAAGCGAGAGAATAAAGACAAATGATTGCCCGTTTTGAAAGTGTTAACCCTTCGAGGTAGCCTGGTCAATAAGTCCTGGTACACAGCTGGCAGATTCTTCTTGTAATGAGGTGAATTATACGTTTGTCTCGTCGAGTTGGTCTGACGAGCAAACGATACTTCAGCTCATTCCAANTTGGTCTGACGAGCAAACGATACTTCAGCTCATTCCAAAGATGTTCTATTGTCTTGAAGTCGGAGTCTCCAGTCATACCTAATTGTCTCAAAACCATGACACAACTGACCTTGATTTATGGACAGGACAAATATAATGCCGATACAGAAAAAGGTCCTATTCAAAATTGCAGCCATTATGTGGGAAGGATGTTTTACAACAATGGATTGGTACATACCAGAGTTCATAGATAAATAAATTAAAGTTATGGCGAAAAGAACAGCCCCAGACCATTACACTACCGTCACCAAATTTCACTTTCCGACACAATACACGCAGGTAAATAGTTTTCTGTTAGGAAACGCTAGATCTGCACACGTCCATCTGAGTGTCAGATCATGTACGGTGCCTCATCACTCCATAAAACCCTATCCGCTTAGTACAATGACAGTGTTTGCGCAACTCCAAATGACAACGGTAGGGACTGAAAAATTTCACGAAATAATTTTAGGACAAGCTAGACTTCAAAAAACACATGGACATATCCGTTACATTTGAAATTGGATCACAGTTTATTAGACACGCTCAGGTGAACTCTGACTCAGTGAAACCTGCAAAGGAAGCAATCACCGATTCCCGTGCCATCTGGAGGCTCTAAATTACATAAAACCGTGGAGTTTAGCTTACAGATAGTTTAAAACGCGAAATTTTTCTGTGCTTTTAATTGCCCATTAGTGTATTGATTAGTGACTTCCTGACAGCGGCATGATCATCGAAAACAAGTCCTATCAGCTCCTGACGATGAGTTCTATCACTAACCCCTGCGGATGAGCTGTGACGTAAGTCCACTACAAATGGTGACATGGCTGTCTGACGATTAGTTCGCACAACACACTTGAGTGTTCCCTAGTTCAAATTATTCATTTTATTGGGCCTACCAGTGCTTTGGGCCAATGCATCCATGAAGTTTCCACTTGACAATGACATCGCTAAAAATCGACCGAGGAACATCTAACTGCTGAAAAATATCTACGACAGAATGCTCGAACTTAAGGGCCCCTACAATTATGCTCCTTTCGAATGCACTCAACTCTCTTTGTCGACTAATTACGACAGCAAACACGTGTAGAATGTTCAAGTATTTGTGGCTTCGTTTATATAGCGTTTTACTGTGCTCATGTAAAACTCACAACGTGATTCAATTTACGAACGTCGGTGTGGTGTTTACATCGTTCAGAGCCCACTATGAAGGTAGATACACACAATGCCGCATCGTGCCAGATCCGTGAGTCAGCCAAGTGTTGGCCGTCACTCAGTAGAAGAATTGTGTAATGGTATGCAAACGCACAGCCGAACGCCCTCGTCACACCGAGACAGGACTAAGAGCGATTTCTCAGGGTACCACCCGCAGGATTGGAGATCCAAACTGAGATAAACCCCACACTGTGAATTGGTGGAACAGTGAATCAAAGTGAACAAAGAAGTAGTACCTTTGTTCAGGCGTGAGACTGTGCCGCTCTGCTGCCCAGCCTTCGCTTGGGTAAGGTCTACAGAAGAAAGGTACTGNACGACTCCACTGCTCCCAACAGCATCTGGGTGCTTCACGACTCCACTGCTCCCAAAAGCATCTGGGTGCTTCACGACTCCACTGCTCCGAACAGCATCTGGGTGCTTCACGACTACACTGCTCCCAACAGCATCGGACATTATGCCCCGAACAACCCACTTGGTGAGCTGCATGGTGATACCACCTCCCTGTGGTCTTCAGATACGTTATAAGTCCTCTCTTAATGTTCGTCAGTTGAGTAAAGCGACTTCTCTGGCGCCTGCTCTACATTCTTCTACACGCAGTGTGCTTACTTGGTATTGTCTGGTGTTAACGCGGCTTCCGCTACTTGCAGTGTCTCTGCCGGGTGTGAGGAAAGGGCAAGGAAAGGGCAATGTACTATGTACATAGGATTTTAGATGGCGACACGAAATGGGACCAGTTGTTTCCACCTTCCCAGGTAGAAACATTCTGGCTAAAGAAGATCCTCCCCTACATCTGGGGGCAGGATGGCAAGATCATGGCAGCTGTGGTTGCAGAAGCCATAGATAAAAAGGATATCAAGGAGAGCAGTGTGGGCGACACTGACTCCCCGTCCAAGCCAGAAGAACCAAGCTGGGCAGAAGCAGTGGAAATAGAGGAAGAGAAGGAAAAGCAAGAGAGCGAATTGGCCTATGAGGCAATTCAGATGGAAACCTCTCTGGCTCTGGAGGAAATCACATGCTATGTGACCGACGACAGGAAAAAGGTCAGCAAGGAGGCATCTAACTTCTTGCTGCCCAGGATCATGAGGCTGAAAGCTCTGCTAGACATGCAGCTGCTTAAGAATGCAGTATTACAGGCCGAAAATCAGGGTCTGACGGGAAAAGTTTCTCTCCTCGAGAAACTAAAGGAAAGGACAACACATGTCTCTGAACAGGGCACCAAGTCCAAGGCCCCTCTGAGTTTCGCAGAGATTATCAAAGAGCAAAAAGACAATAAGGACAAGCCAGATCAGAAAGAAACAGGGCAGTGGCAGATAGTACAGGGCCGTAAGTTAACAGCCAGGAAGACTGTGCTCATCTACCCCCAAGAGGGGGAAGGTAAGCCAGACGAGGTAAAGGGCAAATTGAAGGCGTTTGACCCTGTAAAGGAACACCTGAAGGTGAGGAATCTGAGGGCAGTCGGCAAGGGTGGTATCCTTCTTGAGGCGGAGGATGAAGAAACCATGATGAAACCATGATGAAACTCAAGAATTCACAAATAATGGCGGAATTGGGACTTTGAGTAGAAGATCCCAAAAGACGTGGACCTAAAGTAATTGTTTTTGATGTCCCCCGGGACTATGATACCGAGAACTTCCTGGAGACTCTGTGCGAACAGAACTTCAGCGAGAACCAGATAGGAAAAGAGGAGTTCAAAAAGAACGCCACGATCCGGTTCAGGACAGGTCCACGTCACATCAAGGACAAGGTGAATTTGGTTTTGGAGACAACCCCCGCCTTAAGAAGGATGCTGATCCAGATGGAACATCTATATGTAGGATTCCAAAGGTGCAGAGTTCGGGACTACTTGGTGCCGACTAGGTGTTTCAAGTGCCAAGGCTATGGCCATATAAAGGAGAGATGCAATGCACAAATGGCATGCTCTGGGTGTGCCGAAGTCGGACATACTTTTGCTGAGTGCAAAAGTAAGGAACAGGCAGTTAAGTGCGTTAACTGCATAAAGGATAAGAGGAAAGAGACGGACCATAGAGTGGGATCTAATGAATGTCCAGTTCATCAGAGGCAGTTAGCCTTGGAACTTGACAGGACTCAGTATGTCTAGGGGACATGCGCTGCTACGCGTCGGACAAATCAACCTGCAAAGGGCAGCAGTTCCAACAATGGAACTGCAAAGAATTGGGATGGAGCAAAATCTAGACATGGNCAGTTAGCCTTGGAACTTGACAGGACCCAGTATGTCTAGGGGACATGCGCTGCTACGCGTCGGGCAAATCAACCTACAAAGGGCAGCAGTTCCAACAATGGAACTGCAAAGAATTGGGATGGAGCAAAATCTAGACATGGTACTGATGCAGGAGCCCTACCTGCTTCATGGGAAAATACCTTCTCTTCAAGGACGTTTTGTGCTGGTGGGAGAAAGACCGATGGCATGAATATGGGTACATAATCCTGAGATAAGCTATATCCCACCATGCGTGTTTGAAGGTGGAAATGGGAGGAGGTAGTGTGACGATTGTATCGTCATACTTCCAACCCCAGGATACGATAGAACATCACCTCTCTCAGTGGAGTGTGATAGTCCGCAGAGCCAAGGAAAAGGATATAATCTTTGGAGTGGATATAAACGCAAAATCTGAACTATGGAACTCACCAGTTACTGACGGAAGAGGAGAGGAGGTAAGCGAGTACCTAACTGAGAACAACTTGCAGGTTGCAAACACGCCAGGACATCCGGCGACCTACTGGTCACCAGCCCACGATTCAGAATCTTATCTGGACGCGACTATAGCGACAGCGCATGCCCTAGGACGTATTGGGGACTGGAGGGTTTCGGACGAGGTGGATTCTGACAACAAGATGATCCTGTTCACCATTCGGTGTAATAGGGGAAATAATGAAAGAAATGCAAGGCCCCGTTACATCACGGCGAAAGCTGATTGGCCGCTCTTTGACAGAGTACTTCTGAGAAGGCTGGAAAGGTACAGAACGAGTGATCACGAAAACCTGGATCAAAAGGCGAAAGAACTGGTGGCAATAATAATGGACACCTGCCAGGAAGCAATTCCTAGGGTGTCCAGGAAAGTACCACATCATCCCTGGTGGGATGACGAGCTGGAACTGCTAAGGAGAGCGGTGAAGAGAGCTCGCAAGAAATTTAAAAGAACGTACCAACCAGATGCACGGGTAAGGGAAATCAGAAGGTATAATGTCTTGAGAGCGGACTATCGGCGATCGCTGAGAAAGAAAAGACAGACAGCATGGAGACAGCTGGTAACAGATAGGGGAAATGAAGACCCATGGGGCCTTGTATACCGAATGGTCTCAGGGAAGATTAGGAAGTCAGACGAGCTTCCAGCCCTAGATCGTGATGGACAGTTGCTGCAGTCCTTCGAGGAAAACGCCAGACACTTGATGGNCTTGAGAGCGGACTATCGGCGATCGCTGAGAAAGAAAAGACAGACAGCATGGAGACAGCTGGTAACAGATAGGGGGAATGAAGACCCATGGGGCCTTGTATACCGAATGGACAGTCCCTTCTAATCCTTGAGTCTGCTCGAAGGTCGGGATGATCGTGATGGACAGTTGCTGCAGTCCTTCGAGGGAAACGCCAGACACTTGATGGAAGTCTTGTTGCCTGACGATGACCTGGTAGGGGAGAACGAGTACCACAGAGAACTGNGCCAGACACTTGATGGAAGTCTTGTTGCCTGACGATGACCTGGTAGGGGAGAACGAGTACCACAGAGAACTGAGAGATATGGCCAGGGAGGGGATCGGGACAGAGGACACTTCAGTATTTTCCATGGAGGAACTGAATCAAATAGTGAAAGGAACAAAATTAAAGAAGGCCCCGGGAATAGATGGATTAACAGGCGAGATGCTCCTTCGGGCATATCCGAGAATCAAAAACGACATGCTTAAACTGTTCAACCATTGTCTGGAAACGGGTAGTTTCCCAGCATGCTGGAAACGACGACTGCTAAAGATAATATACAAAGGGGGAGGAAAGAACCCTAGATTAGCCAAGTCATACAGACCCATCATGCTCCTGAGTGTGATGGGTAAGGTACTAGAATGCCTGATCAACAGAAGGCTAATGGAATACCTTGACGTGGTCCAAGGTATCCATACAAGGCAATATGGCTTCATGAAGGGAAAGAGTACCGAGAAAGCAGTAATAGACATGGTGAACCAAGTGAAGGACTATGAGCATGATTATGTCCTAGCGATTTCTCTGGATATCTCGGGGGCATTTGACAACGCCTGGTGGCCACAAATACTGTGGCAACTACGGTTACTGGAGTGTCCGAAAAACCTATATGTGTTGATCAGGGACTTTCTAAATGAGAGGACCTGTGAAATACACATAGGGGAACATAGAGAACAGAAAGAATTGACAAAAGGATGCCCCCAAGGTTCTGTCCTCGGTCCCATTCTCTGGAACATTATTTTCGAAGGACTGCTCAGACTTGATTTGCCGGATGGCTGTGTGATCTACGGATACGCAGATGACGGACTCCTTCTGATACCTGCATGGACACGGCGAGAGCTGGAGGAAAAAGTGGCAATTGCTATGGAAGCAATAAGGATATGGGCAACGAACTTCAAGTTGAGGTTCGCTGCAGACAAGATGAATGCCATTCTTTTGAAAGGTTCCCTCCAGCGAACGCCAGTACTGAGGTTCGAAGGGCGGGTTGTGAAACTCGTCCAAGAAATGAAGTACTTGGGTGTGATCCTGCTGACCCGTCTCTCGTTCCAAAGACACGCGGCCTATGCGGCAAACAAGGCAGTGGTAATGTTCCACAAGATCAGAGCTGTGGCTCCGGCAAACTGGGGTCTCGGCTACCACACGCTCAAACTGTTATATAGAGGAGTTTTCCTGGCCGTGGNCAGTACTGAGGTTCGAAGGGCGGGTTGTGAAACTCGTCCAAGAAATGAAGTACTTGGGTGTGATCCTGCAGACCCATCTCTCGTTCCAAAGACACGCGGCCTATGCGGCAAACAAGGCAGTGGTAATGTTCCACAAGATCAGGGCTGTGGCTNGCTGCTACGCGTCGGGCAAATCAACCTGCAAAGGGCAGCAGTTCCAACAATGGAACTGCAAAGAATTGGGATGGATCAAAATCTAGACATGGTACTGATGCAGGAGCCCTACCTGCTTCATGGGAAAATACCTTCTCTTCAAGGACGTTTTGNAGGCTTGCCGTCGCCCAGGTAGGTCTGCCCACCAGTCCGGAAGCGCTCATCAGTCTTCTGAAGGAGTGCTTCTGGTGCAGAGGAGAACGTTTTGACCCGACTTCTATTTATAAGGACGCAGTTCGTACGTACGGGAGGCGTACATTTGATTANGCAGAGGAGAACGTTTTGACCCGACTTCTATTTATAAGGACGCAGTTCGTACGTACGGGAGGCGTACATTTGATTACAGTAAGCCCTTCAATGGGTACACTGTGGTGAGGTACTAGTCCTCCAAAATCGGACTGTATCCTAACAAACCGGACGTGACAAAAAGAGGGGGAGAGAGAGTGGCCTGACCAGCCAGATGGATGAGTGGGAAGAACTGGGAAGTGTGGTTGACGGGATGAGCACTTGTCCAGGGAAAACCCACGCCTTCTGAACTGAAGACGACCAAGCTTAACAATGGTAAATTAAATGATAAAGGTAGAAATGGAATAAACAGCAGAAAACGGTGAAGAATCGCGACGAGGCCCTGGCAAGTTGGGTGCGTCATTGCGTCAGCGATCTCAACCCTGGGAAACTCTTCTCGCCGTCTGGAAACTGATTAGAACCCACTCTCCCTCTATCAGGAAAAACAAATGGATATGACGAACGTACTCTACTTCCTGGATCATGCACTTGTGTTTGTTCCAGGTAATTGACCACAGCAAAGGAACCGGAATGTGAATTTGGAAGCAGGAAGGAGCTTGCTCCAACCGACTGACGAGACTTCGGTCTAAGTAAAAAGGGTAGTATGTGTGTGTATGTGATGTCAATAGGAAGGGTCTGAATGGCCAGACTGGGATCGCGACGAGGCCCTGGCATGCGTGAACTGACGCAGTGCAGCTTCACGCCCAGGGAAACTCTCCCTTTCTCCGCCACGACGATCGCTCCAGCTGAAGACTAGAAGTACAAGAACAGGAAGGATTGAGAGAAGAAGACAGCTGTGGCTGGTGGGCAGTGGCGTAGAATCGCGACGAGGCCCTGGCAAGTTGAGTGCGTCATTGCGTCAGCGATCTCAACCCAGGGAAACTCTTCACGCCTGTCTGGATACCAGTCATGACTTGCTTCCTATTGACATCTGTGAATGGGACGGTAACGAAAGTCTGCAGTGTGGAATAGTTCGTGCTCTTTGCGAGCGGCGGGCGAGGAGGAAGGGGTAATTCTGGTCTACCGACTACCCCCGAACCTAAGTCCGGTCCACACCCGCACGCACTGAGCCGCGTTTTGCGTTAATGGGATACCGTCATGCTTAATTTACTCGTGAAAGAAGGACTCGCGCTGTACGCGTTAGGAATGTTTGGTAGAATAGTTAGTTTTTGTGTTTTAAATTCAGTTCGGCCAGCATTACGGTCACAAAAATTGCAAGTTCCCGGCGGCACCCTGCGAAACAAAAGAGCCGATTTAGCTTTAGTTTGAAGGGATGGATAACGTAAAGACAGAAAGAAGTGCTCCTGGTATAACCTTTTAATAGGTATCGGCCACCAGGAGGGGAGGTTTGGTGAGGAAAACGCCGGTTCCGCCGGGAACTTGTTTGGTTTGCTTTTTGATGTTGACAATGCGGTCTCGGCAGGCACTACTAGAGCTAGTGTTTCAAGTTCGTTTCAGTTTCACTTTAGTTTCTTTCTCACCGCTTCATCAGAAGATCGTGGAATGTGGATTGTGCCTTTATAAAATATTCATAGAACTTCGTTTTATCATCCGTCAGATGAGGTAACAGCGTGTAAAACTCTTAAACAGGTCTTGACTTCCAAGTATTGTGTACCTTTTCTTTCTTACATCGTGTCTTCTCCAATTCTCGTCTTCCTCTAGCGCGAGTGCTGTAACTCCGAAATCGTTGTTACGAAATTTTCTGGGTATTTATTCCGCAACCGGCCACGAAATGCTAAGGAAGACTGCCACAGCTTTCGCACAGATCAACGCCAGTAGGCACACGGCAGTAAAAAGGACGAGCTCTGGACAAATGTGGTTTCTAGACGAGCCATGACATGGCCAACTGACGGCCACGCTGCGGTCCTAGCACGATGTGGTAATGTGCGTCCTTATGTTACTACAGTTGCGTCGCCTTCATCATTTCTGTGTATAACCTGTCTCGTAAAATTAAAGTACAACAGAACCTCGCCTGTCCTGCCCTCGTTAATTCTGACTTATGGTTTATTTACATGGAACTTAGAGCACAATTGTAATATACTATACTGTTTTTCTACTTTGGTACTGCAAATAAACTAAACATGTCTATGTGCTTGAAGTTTACAGGTAAAGTTTGAAGTATATGAGGCAATACTCTACTCTTCCGTATCCCCTTTTATTTCCAGATGAACAGGATTTTAGTTACTCCAAATGTAGCTCGGTTTCAGTCAGTCCGTATAAACGAAACTTTGCTGTTTATATTTGAACGAATACTGCACATTAAACTAAAAGTGTTTGTGTCTCAGCAATATTTATAGTTATAGGGTAAGTCGTTACGTCTACAGTGAGAAATGTGTGTAACAGTAATGTGTTCTATTTTATACCCTTAATTTTCGAATTGGCTGAATTTTCGTTAATCCGGATGACGTTCGGTCCCAGTTAATCCGGACAGGCGAGATACTACACAGTTTTTATTTTTTGGCCCTGGGGTGAACTTTGTGCACTCCATGGCGTATATCGTCCTGGGCATTGTCCTATTGCTCGCGGCTGGAGGAAAGGCGAAATTACATAAACAGGAAAGCGATGCAGTCGACAGACTGCGGAGCCTTGGACTTTACACATGGCTGCAATTTTAGCTCTATTAATTTTTTTTTTCCCACCGTGCCCCTGTCGAGCGTGACGTAACTAAGTAAACAGGCAGCAAGGACAGGGCTGCAAGTGATAGAAACTTTTTTTTTTTTGTTCTCCTTGACCTGCCACCGACTGACTGTTGCAGTTGCACGATTACCCTCTCGCCATAATATCGGAGGCGACATTTCACTTCAGACCGCCGCTGTTGTAGAACTCGTGAGTTGACACGGTAGTACAGCGGCAGACCCAACGTGCCTTGTAGACAGAGGCACCTGCTTTTCTCGAAAATATTTCAGGACAAATGAAACGCTTTAATTCAGAACTACTTCCGTGATTGGATCATTTCAATTGTTACGCGTCTAAACTTCCTTGGTCTCTACTCTCTATAGACCAAGCCGCTGACATTTGTGACCGCATTATAAGATGACTGTTCAACTTCCGGTGAAATTCCCTTATTGGTTCGGGAGTCCTCCACTAAAAGCTACCAAATGTTTTGTTAGTATTCATCCTGCCAAATTATATTTGTGGTGAACACAAAATTATTTGGTGGTGATCACTAAACGTTTTTGACCACAAATAAAAATTATTTTTTGTTGACTACAACAAAAATTGGCAGGGTGACTTCCATACAAAATATTTTTCTTTGCCGGGACGTGCCACGTGTGTTGTTTAGCTATGTTTATAAGCCAAAAGAACTGACGTAAATCTGTAGTTTAGTCTTTGGCCACAAAATAACGTGAATTTTGCATGTATTTATTTATTTTTGTATGGTGAAAGTACACTTCACTGCTCATTAGCTACCTGAGCCACGCTTGCTTTCATTCGCGCCCGCCCTTCACACGGAGTTGTGGCGGCGTTACAAGAGATTTGTTATCCTACCGTTGAGCTTTCATTGTTGTCTCGGGAGGCCCTCGAGGAAATCCAAACAAAATATATGCTAGTGGGAAGAAACACACTAACGTACACAGGCTGTTCACGGTAAACGCGTTTGAAAGCCTTGCTTAAGATCTACTCGTATGCATTATTCTTCCGCCACATATAAAATTAATATTGCTATGAGCCTGATCACTTTATTCATGCGCCAGTCAGATAAAACTTTGAAATTATTAGAAAAGTAAATATTCTTCGAATTGGTTAATTTTTACACTTCCATGTGCATTAAAAAAAAAACAAAGCACAGAAATCATTTCAGTATTCACAAATGTTTTCCTAACACTTTTAATTCAACTGTAAGTCCCAGAACTAGTTTTCCTCCATAGTTACAAACTAATATGGGCACATACCAGTCAGTGTACCCGTTAAAATGCAGGTAGGCGCGGTGAAAATTTTCAAAGGTTGATTTCAGAAGAGCTCGGTGAACCGTGAAACACCATAGAAATAAGTTTAAGTCTGCTGCCAAATAATAAGGCTTCAGTGTTTCAGTCGAATATTCGAGTAACGTTGAAAAAACGTTTAAACGTACTATGCTACTTCAATGACAATTATTATTATCATTGTGTAAAATAGAAAATTTCAGTCGCTACTTATATAATTTGCCTACGTTACTGTTAAGTGTTCGTTACATGTTGCGTTAAGTTGTATGCAACTACGGACAACGATTTTTTTCTTTTCTCAAAAGAGGATTTTGAAAATGCTTACGATTAGTTAACTAGCGATACCCAGCTCCCTAAAAATATGTTCGTCAGTAAATATTTCCCAGCATGATGTAATTACTTAGAGATATTTTAACTCTGCTTACAGGGACCCAGGTGGTGTAGTGCTAAAACTGCTCGCCTCACACCAAGGCAAACCGGGTTTCGATTCCAGGCGGGTTCAACCCGCATTTTCACACGTGGGCAACGTGGCTGACGTTGCTGTTGGCCGGCTGGTTTTATCGGGGTGCTCCAATTTCCCCTGTCCTTTAATTTTCCACCACTGCTACATCTTCATATCATTTCACTCGAGACCTCGCTTTTAAGCGTCGACCAAAACTTCTTACACACGCGCACACGCACACTAAAGTCTGTGAGAACATTTTTCGCCTACTGGCCCGAATAAGCTCCGCCCACTGACCGCAACTGGGAATGAAAAACCACACGAATCCCAGCACCTCCTGTCTAGTCCATCCTCTTTCTCTATCGTAACGGAAACTACGCCACGTCCCGGGAGATTATAGTGTTGAGAAATCGTAATTTCCCTTGCGACATTAAAGCTCTGATACGTGAAAGCGCACAGCACGACTGTCCGGTCAGGCGTTGCCAGTAGCTCGTGCCGATTGGCTGAGAGGCGGTCACGTGGTGACTCAGCGCCATCTTCCATCTCGCCGAACAAGGACGGGCTGTTTTATTGCCACGCAGAAAATACGAAGCTTGCCTAGAAACTCAATCTGGCGGATTTGTGCAAGTACGGACGCAGTATTAGATTGGAAGAGTAACATAAATGCGCTGTTTACTGCCCTAAAGCAATCAAATGCTGATGGAAGAACAGCACGATTGAATTAAATCGGCAGGAGGAATCGGCGGCTGTGCGACAATTCCAGCCACTGGCAATAACAGCCAGGAAAAAAAAAGNGAATTAAATCGGCAGGAGGAATCGGCGGCTGTGCGACAATTCCAGCCACTGGCAATAACAGCCAGGAAAAAAAAAAGTGTGACAATTCCGACTTCGAACACCTAAATTAACCTGAAGATGTACGTTGGTATCAATGAAAAGATTCAGAGAAGCATCGAAAACTACGAAAGTACAGGTCCTAGCAGTTCATTATCTGGCAAACTCCGCGCCAGAGGTAGTTAAGGCCCCTGCCTACCTGGCGTTTGAACTGCGTTACAGTGTGTTAGTAATTCACGTTTTCCTGCGAAACTAGTAAACGTGCGTCCAATGTGCTGATCTACGAAAAGAACACACACTTCAGACGAGGGCTGTTGAGGTCTTTCAAGACGTCACGCACATTAGAAACACCATTTCTGAGTACTCAAAAATTGCTAAACAACTGCTTTTTCGAAGCGTTTATCTCTAAATATACGCATCAGATCCATACAAAAGTACTCAAGGGTCATGCACCACAGAAAAAATGTTTTAAAATACCCTAAACATGAGAAATGTTATATTCGATTATATTTCCGCACAAATAAACTGTGTCTGGAATGTATTTAAGGAGTATATTTTATAATACGCTAGTAATACTCTCGCTTTAACGTTACTACGAAGTGACTGATTCGGCCACGGTTCAGTGCTGCTATCTCGTGATGCTCAAAGAACTAGTACCACCTGAAATCTTTTATCCATAGAAAGAAGTAAATTTATTTTAACACTTACATTCGAAAATTTATTAAGAAATAAATTTCACTTATAGTTAGGAATTCACTAAAATAAAAACATTTGTGACAACAAATTCAGTAATAACGGGGAAAAATATATTGTAACTAGCAGATCATTGATTTGAGAACACAGACCGCTGCGTTGTCAGACGGGCGTCTTTGCACAAAGATATCAGTACACATGCCTGCAGAATACCACAAAAAGACTCTTACGAGTAACCATCGTTACAGCCCTCTTCATAAAGACAATCAAGTTTACTGTTTTTAAGCAAGCTCAAGTTAAANGAATTAAATCGGCAGGAGGAATCGGCGGCTGTGCGACAATTCCAGCCACTGGCAATAACAGCCAGGAAAAAAAAAGTGTGACAATTCCGACTTCGAACACCTAAATTAACCTGAAGATGTACGTCGGTATCAATGAAAAGATTCAGAGAAGCATCGGAAACTACGAAAGTACAGGTCCTAGCAGTTCATTATCTGGCAAACTCCGCGCCAGAGGTAGTTAAGGCCCCTGCCTACCTGGCGTTTGAACTGCGTTACAGAGTGTTAGTAATTCACGTTTTCCTGCGAAACTAGTAAACGTGCGTCCAATGTGCTGATCTACGAAAAGAACACACACTTCAGACGAGGGCTGTTGAGGTCTTTCAAGACGTCACGCACATTAGAAACACCATTTCTGAGTACTCCAAAATTGCTAAACGACTGCTTTTTCGAAGCGTTGTATCTCAAAATATACGCATCAGATCCATACAAAAGTACTCAAGGGTCCTGCACCACAGAAAAAATGTTTTAAAATACCCTAAACATGAGAAATGTTATATTCGATTATATTTCCGCACAAATAAACTGTGTCTGGAATGTATTTAAGGAGTATATTTTATAATACGCTAGTAATACTCTCGCTTTAACGTTACTACGAAGTGACTGATTCGGCCACGGTTCAGTGCTGCTATCTCGTGATGCTCAAAGAACTAGTACCACCTGAAATCTTTTATCCATAGAAAGAAGTAAATTTATTTTAACACTTACATTCGAAAATTTATTAAGAAATAAATTTCACTTATAGTTAGGTATTCACTAAAATAAAAACATTTGTGACAACAAATTCAGTAATAACGGGGAAAAATATATTGTAACAAGCAGATCATTGATTTGAGAACACAGACCGCTGCGTTGTCAGACGGGCGTCTTTGCACAAAGATATCAGTACACATGCCTGCAGAATACCACAAAAAGACGCTTACGAGTAACCATCGTTACAGCCCTCTTCATAAAGACAATCAAGTTTACTGTTTTTAAGCAAGCTCAAGTTAAANCTTACGAGTAACCATCGTTACAGCCCTCTTCATAAAGACAATCAAGTTTACTGTTTTTAAGCAAGCTCAAGTTAAAGAATAGGGCCCCTGGCAAGTCACTAAGTGCTTACTGGCCAGCGAAGCAATTTGTTGGCGTGTGTGATCGGTGTTGACGGTAGAAGGGTGCACAGGCGTGCGCAGCCATAATCATCAGGGCGTGCACGAAGTTAAAGAATTGCTGGTGGCCACATAAAATTCGGGGTCAGAGGGTTTTTACCCCGGGAAATTGTTTGATTTTAAGGTTAAAAATAGTGATAATTACGAAAAAAACAGGATATCGCAAGAAACCCACATTTAGCATTATTTCCTTAAATATATACGGGGCACTCGATTGTGAAAGACTAATTTGTATACATTTAAAAAGTGAAGTGCATCAAATAAAGGTCAACCGTACCCTGACGCGATCAGTTTCAGTATTTAAAACGCCTTATACAGAGCAGAGTGCTTTTACAACTAGGCACGCTGAAATTCCAGAGTAATAAATAAATCTCAAAGGCCACAATTTTAAATTAATAAATATGCTGGTCATTAGGCACACCCGGAGGTGGAATACACACACAGAGTTTATAACTTACATAGCGATATTTATTTCAAAAGGATGTTAAAGGATAACACATGGATTAAAGGAAAAGTAACTAGAGCCTCAAAAGTGCTCACTTTACCGTGAACAGCCTATATCAACTTTTAAATAACACATAAGATAATTTCATAGAAGGCCTCGAGTGACAAAGAAAACTAAATAATGTAACGAGTAAAAAAAAGAATGAACAACGAGGACGGTGTATACATTGAAAACCCCATTCAAACATCATTATAAATATAAACTTACATGTTAACACATACATGGCTTAACCATGATTATTTCACGATTCTAAAGCAAATAAATAATTAACTAACTAACTTTAAGTCTTGCACTTACCTGGAGCGGTTTCCCGCGTCTGAGGCCAAGAGGCGCGGGAGTGATAAGGGCGAGACTGCCTCGCGCATCAAGTACGCCACCACCACTAAGCGCAAGGCTCTGAACTGACGCATGTACCTATGGGACTCTCAGCGGTGACCGTATTATTTTATTCGGGGAAAAGTCTGTAGGAAGGTTCAGTGCAGGGCCGTTGAGTAGTTTTGTGTGTAACTGAATTTTGCTAAGAAACAGGCAGTCCTGGCTAGGACGTATGGGAGATAGATCATCGCCATCTTGGATTTATTTATATTTCTCCAAAACTTATTTTAATATTTGCTATTTAAAAATCGGGCCTGTTAACACAACTAACATATCGCAACACCTTCTTGTTTATCTTATTACTGTTATAACAGCTGCAACCACGATCGTAAATTTCCTATTAATTATTTTTTTTATCCATAAGAGAGGATATGGAAAGACGTGAATTCATAAAAACTACACAATTTCTATTAATTAGACCGATATGCCATTACAAGCTTTGCATTCAAATATTATGTATTACAAGTTAATTACGAAAAGTAACAAACCCAAGATGAAGGCGACGTGTCGACGTTAAGTGTTTATCGGAGGAGATCACGCCGATGTTGTTTCACAGTCACCCAGACTCCAGCAAGACTCAATCTATAAGCACCGAGTCGGTAACCGAGTGGAGAGTAGCCGGCATACTCTGACGGGTGACGTGTTTAGCTTCAACGCGCTTAATCCTATGACGTAATCCAAAATTGTATTTAATTTTTTTTTTCGTAGCTAGTCAATCTAAGCCTCTGCTCACCACATACCAAGCATTCGTGTAGTATATTCACGGTTTCTTCACACTTTTTGAATCAAACCTTTGAAAAATCACCCCATGTATGACTCTTTTAGTTAATTCCTAAATACGACATGTCACAGCCGTTTTATACCCCTGTTAACAAAAAAGTATCTAATTTTTTGTTATATTGAAATTTCTTCTATATTTTATTTATCTCTAAATAGTATAAAACAAAGTCGCTTATCCGCGTCTGTCTGTGTATTTGCTTAGTACTTCTAAACTACTTGATGGATTTTGATACGGTTTTCAACATCATTTAGAGAATTTCTTGAGGAAGGTTTTGGTGTATAATGCATTTATATTTAATGTAAGGATAGTACAGAAATGTCAAACCGTTTGTAATCAAGTCGTAAAAAACAGCTTTTAGGGCGCTTAAATGGCTTGTGCTGACTATACCATAACATATGCATATAAATTAATGTACTACAGAATTGTAGCTCTCAAAGGTCTACAGAAAAGTCCGCAATAGCATATATTTATCTTTTAAGGGTAACCCACAGCAACCGTTTTTGTCTTTCAAAGTATCGCTGTAAAAACTAAATTGTTACCGGGCGAAGCCGGGCCGGTTCGCTAGTATATTATAATATTTCATTTATAACAAATATGAATAAAAACAGTGATAAAATGTGTGTGTTGGTAGCGAGCGCCTAGTAAGGAATAGTTATCATGCAAAATATTATTATAACTGAGCGCGCACGAATTTTGTGCGTTGTCCTTTGGTGTAATTTTCAAGCCATATTTAAGCTTAGTTTGCACGCGGGGGGAGGAATATACTGAAAGTAGAACTTTAGCAGGGCCTCAGAAACTTTTGAAATAATCGTGAATGGATTGTACACACATGATTGTGTGAACGTTTCGATCAGATGAAATGTTTGTTGGGCAGGTGCGACCGCAGGTTAGGAAAGCTCGAATCACTGACGAGTCGTAATTGGGTTAGCACCGTAATCTGTTTTGAAAGATCTCGTAGTTGTGTTCATTACAGAAGCTAGTATCCATGAAAATTGGTTTGTGGTATAGGCCTATAGGCTGCTAGGAAACACAAAGAGGTGACATGGATGACACCACTTCTATCATACTCCGGCCATGTCCAATGCCACTGGATGGGTCAAATCGTGACTGAATTCAATATTCCCCGATAAGACTAACGGTAAAGGAAGAGGCAGAGGGTATTACTACTTCTTAGGAGCTGAAAGAGATCTGGTAGCAGTAAGTGCTGTTCTCAGCCGCGGTTTTTCCAAAACAAATTAAAATCCAAACTATATCGTTTTCAAGTTGGTTATTGAGTTTTGGCATAGCTAATCGGAAAATATACAAGTGTTAAAGCAATGGACACATGATGGTTCTAAATAATTTTCCCTGAAGTATTTCTCCAGAAATACTAATAGTAATTTTAAAACTGACAGCCGTACAAGTTTCAAGAAAAGCCACCAGATGGTACAACGGTCCTACTCTTAAGATGGCCGCCTGGGTAGGCCGCAGAACGGTGTGCAGCGCTCCAGCAGAAAACCTTTTATTAGAAAACCGTCCAACGTGTCTGAGTGAGATCTGCTTACGAATATAATTTAAGAAACGTTACGCGTCTGTATACATTTTTCAGTTCCTCCATTTCTCTCTAAAGCATGTTTTCAGATAGCGAAAATGGCTCAAACAGGTCTTTTTGCGGTCATTTTTAGGTATGAACATTCCGGTAAGGTAGGGTCTCCGCTGAAAGTCTCCTGGAGGTGCGTTATCGACGGCAAGACTGCACGCAGTTCAGTGCTTTGCGCGTAGAGGCGATGAGAGCTGATGCGCATATCTCGGTCGCCCTTTAGCGCTTCCACGCTTTTAGGCCTCAGAAGTTCAGCGTTGTCAGAGTTTCCACGAAATCGAGATTTACTGTGCAAATATGTTTAAAAACACGGCACTACAAATTTAAACGTAAGGAAATCGTGGGAATATCGAGAAGCACGACAAATTCTCGCATTGCAGTGGTTAACTTTACCTTATAGGTTGAACGTTACCTTGCCACTACGAACAACGGCACTTTAAAGTCGTCATATTTAATGTTCAAAGTATCAGCATATACCACGTTTGTTTTTCACCATCTTTTATTACCTGTAGTTGTTCAAATCTGCACTGCTTACACCGTTCTGACTGAACGACTGGTTGAGTTGGTCATACCCATACGGAATGGCGATGAAGTGTAAATCGCCGTCTGGCGACTACACTTAAATCTTGAAGGCATAATGAGTGTTTTGAGGCATATATGAAGCAGTTAGCGAATATTAATTTTTTAAATCTTTTAAGATACTTTTGGGTAATAGCAGTGGCGAAAGAACGTTTGAAAATTAGGAGGGATTTGATGTTAAGGTGCATCTCTCAAGACATTTTTGCTTATCTTATAAATTTCATTTTGGTGCGATCAAAATCTTAATTACATGCTGCATAAAAGATGAGTCCGTAAATCCAAAAACGGAGATGTCGGACTATTTAAGTACCAGAAATAAATTATAACAATTCACTAGATATTGTAAACGATGTATCAGCTCATCTAGAAGAACGAACTAATTTACTGTAATTCAGGTGCTCTTTATTAATTTAGGGAGTGGCAATGTGCACCCTGTCTCCTCCTCTCTAGTTAAGCTATCGGATAATAGAATAGCCCAGAATTCCAATGTGAAAGTTCTCTAGCGTCTCTTTTCCACCAATTCTTACACTCCTTCACCTTGCAACTACATAACGTGTTACGTGTGCCACAGCAACTGGTATACACGTTGTGTATTCTTCCACTTATGTAATATTAACATTGCCACGGGCCTCATCACTTTATTAATGCTTCGTTCAAGTGAAACTGTAAAATTGTTAGAAAAGTAAATACTTTACAAGTTTGGTCATTTTTTTTCAATTCGATGCATTAAAATAACAGGAAACGGAAGAAATAATTTAAGTTATCACAAATTGTTACCTAACACTTTTTATTCGAGGTCGAGATATGGAACTACTTTCCTTCCATTGTTTCCAACTTTACTGGGGGCATGTTACTCAGTGCGCCCTTAAAAATATATGAAGGTAGGAGCAGTGGCTTTTTTCTAAGGTTGATTTCAAAAGTGGCAACTTTATCGCGAACAGCCCTTGCCCATGACTTGGCGTGCCAGGTGCCACGTCGTTGGGACAGTGGAGTATCGACTCCTCGCGCCGTGGACACGGTCCTGGTGTCGAGGCGTCACGAGCCGCGTGCCGGGAACTCACCTTGAAGCGCTTGTCGTAGAGCAGGACGAACATGGCCGGGAGTTGCGGAGGAGGCCGCCTGCAACCATTCTCACGGCAAGCCGGTCCTCACGAGCTCATCGGGCGAAGACGCGCGACTGTGCCCTCGCGGCGGGCGGGTTCCCTTCCCTTCCCTGGGACGTTATCGGCGGGGCCGGCT
>NQII01000668.1:432069-467504 GCA_002778355.1 Clitarchus hookeri
ACTGAGAGGATGAGGGTGAGGCGATGCGAGTATGGAGCAGCACCGGAATGCAAGGGTGGGAGAAAAGGGAGATCCCCGAGAAAACCCGCTGACCAACGGCATCGTGAGGCACGATTCCCCCGCCCGCCCCCACGACGTGTTTGGTTGTTTCCTAAATATGCCATGTATCACAAGCGTCTTTTACTTCTCTTAACATATAAGTGTCTTATTTTTGGTCAAACGAACTTTAACTTATATTCTATCCATAAATTATTATTAGAGCCCCGAGTATTCCGCGAATTCATTCGGTGGTGAGGTATACTTCAAACACTTGTTATTTTCTCCGTTTTTGATTGGACGGCAGTTGTTCAGATATACCCCGTTTAACTGTGAGTCGGTGATAAGCAGGAAGCAGTAGTGTGGGTGAGAGTTGAGTCTTGTACAAAGGCCTCACTTGCTCGCAGTAACCAATAAGCAAACGATATTGTCACGAGTGTATAGAGGAGTGTAAAATCTAGTCGGCTGCCAGATCATTCCGCGAAATACTCGGGGCTCTAATTATTATTTCAATAATTAATGCGAATAAAAACATAGGGATAAAATATGTATGGTGGTAATGCCTAGTAAGAAATAGTTATTATGCAAAATATTGTTGAACTGAATGCGCATGGAATGTGGTGCGTCGTCTGTTTGGTGTGATTTTTGAGACTTAGTTCAGCTTTGTGTATATGAGACGGAGGAATATCCCGGAAGTATATTACGGTCATTACCCAGTGGGGTGCAGAACTAATTGCCCCAATCCAATTGCAACTTCATGTAAAATGTTTCCCAATCAATTGTGTTCTTTTGAAGAGTAGAAATATATTTTTTTCTAAGTAAGTCAGGAAAATTATTGCTGCTGGGCTATAAGTTTTTTTCTTTCTTAATTGCCATTTACACAAGCGAAACATTGACCATATACGTGCTAGTTTTTTCTTCAAGGAAAAAAATAAATTAAAAATGTGTTGTTATTGCCACGCTCGAGCGTAGCCCTCACGAAGTGTTAATAGGTGTAGGCCTAAAAGTAACGATAACAGTATAATGGACTTCCAGATTTAACATTCTGTACTATTTGGTGATTATTTTGCAAGGAAACGATCGATAAAGTATATCGAAGAAATAAAGCCCAATTCGTCAAAATGTATACAAAGAAGAAAATGTATGACAACAGATAACTATATAATTTTTTTCTTTCCGAAGATTCTTTTCAGTGTCGACTCTTGTCGCCAAGTAGTTTTTTTTTTTTTTTTTTTTTTTTTCATTATACGTACCTTTATTGTTACCTAGTGTAGGGTTGTCTGAAACAAGTCTCTAGAGTAAGTGGCTAGGTATTACCTTCCGAGTGGGTATTTTGATTTCTTCCTGATTTGTGTTTTTATGAAGAAAATCTTTGAAAATGAGACTATAGAACTTTGCCTACAATATCACATGTAAAAATTTCTCACCAGGCACTCTTTACAAATTAATTGCGAGCGTCCGCACCCCATGTTAGACCTAAATGAAATCGCCTTGAAAGTTAAGTTGAAGTGTCTAGTAACTGCAACCGTCAGTACTGACTCACGACGCAAGATTGCTGATGTTGAAATGAGCATGATTGATGCCTACAGGCTTGGTCATTCCATTGTTGAGACGTCAGCAAGCTCCAGATACTCTGTGCACGGTGGGTGTTATTGCGAGTTGAAACGCGAGGGAGTTATAGCAAGTCAACACACAGCCGCCAAGCTGGTAAATAGGCCTATTGTAGATTAGGGCTGTCGAAGGCTCCGGTACGCAAGTTAAATCGCAAGGCTTCGTTCGATACGGTGGCAAAGACTTTTGACTGTACCGGCAAGTGCTGCAAGTGTTTGTACCAGCACACACCGGGAGGTGGCTTCATTTGGATTCCATTGACGAGCTGCAGCTCATAACCATGCAGAGCACGTCGCCATCGGTCTCTCGAACAATGAAAGCATTCTGTGGACTGAAGTATCATCCTGTGTGTTGTGGCAATCCGTTGGATGAATGGCGTGTTGTGGCGAATGCCTAGCGAGCATTACTTACAGGAATGTGAAGTTCTAAGGGGTTGAGATCATTGTATAGTCTTTTTTTTTNGCGAATGCCTAGCGAGCATTACTTACAGGAATGTGAAGTTCTAAGGGGTTGAGATCATTGTATAGTCTTTTTTTTTGTGGTATGATCTTAGTTCACTAGTTTCAGTGCTTGATTTCATTAATGTCATGGCCTATTAATCAATTTTGGGCACTTCAGTTCTACTCACGCCGTGGAAAACTTTGGAATGGGGCTCATTTAAACATTACAACGTATCCGTTCATATAGCAAAGTCAATTACAGAATGTTCTGAGGATGTGGAAGTGGTAGAACCCGATTGGCATGCCAAAAATCCTGACCTCCGTTCCATTGATCATCTTTGGGATGGGTTGGAGTGTGCGTTGGAAGCCAGAACAAGCCGCCCACCAAACACCACAGAGCTAGTAATCATTAAGGAGGAATCGAATTAAATTCCTGCAGAATCCTATCGTGAATTGGTGGAAAGTGTTGCTCGAGGATGTGATTACGGCGAAAGTCGAACCATCATGATGAGCGTACCATATTCTGGTTAGCTTGTTAGCACATTGTTAGGAATTTCCTGTGATTGTAAACTGTTCGCAGTTAACTGAGCATTTTGAAATTCCTATTTAGGATCTATCTTTCTGCTAATTTTGTATCCTTCCGCCATGTACAAAAATTAACATTGCCGTGGTACCGATGATTGTATTTATGGGAGGATAGTGTGTAGAAGTGTCAGGTCAAATAACATGACCATTCTTTCTTTTATGTGCATAAAGCGAACAAAAAAACAAATAAATTCAATGTCCACAAACGTATCTATCACATTTTTAATATGACGTCAAGACACATTACTACTTTCCTACAGCGCTGCCAACCTGATTGGCAGTATGCGAGTTAGTGTGGCTGTTAAAGTGTATGCGTTTAGGACATAGGGCAGGGACGTTTTATTCCAAAGGATTGATTTTAGAAGTGCTTAGTATATCACGATCTAACTATAATGGACACGAAGTGTGTTTAAATTATGATACATGACAAACAATGCATCTAAATTATGAAGGTATAAACATGTCTCAATAGCGATAATTTAAGATTTTAAGTAACGGTATGTTTTAACTCGTTAAAACTACACGCAAAAAAATTACATGAAAAAATGTGTAACAACTAGTAATTGTGACGTTGCTGTTATGAAAGGCTGGAAATAAATACCCCTAAACAAGAGTTAGGTCACGAATACAAAAAAAAAATTCTGCGTTAGGTGACTAGACCTGCCTTTGGAGGAAGGGATTGTCCCGCGCCATCTAGCGTTTACTGATTTTCACTTAAACCTTGCAATAAAGATTCTTGTGTCAAGTTCCATCGACTAAAATTGCATGGTACTGTGCTTAGTACATTCTCAGAAATCTGAACTGCTGTTATCACTTTTAATGTGGCTCGCAGAGATAAGCAAGTTATTTCTTCTTGGTTGTTACCAGTTAGAAAACAATAAAGGCAGTGAATGCAAAGTGTATGCTACAAGTTTTTTTTAAAAATAAAACTACTAAACGTGATCCCAATGTAATGATATACGAACAAATAAAAACATCTATCAGACGACATATGGCGGATATTTGNACTAAACGTGATCCCAATGTAATGATATACGAACAAATAAAAACATCTATCAGACGACATATGGCGGATATTTGCAAGACGTCACACGAATTACATGAGAAACACAATTTTGGACACCTCCAACGCAGTTATAAAACGGCCTGCCCATAATGATGTATCTCAAGTACAAGACACGTGTCAAACTAATATAGTGCCCTGCACCGAACTTTGCCACAGACATTCTACTAATAAAATGGAATGTTCACCGCTTAAAATTATCATAGTTAAGGCCATTTCACACGGTCAAATATTTTATTGAATTCAACTTATTGAATACAGAAAGTGTTCACATTCAATTCAATGGATTTGGTTCAAAAGAAATTGAATTATTACTTCAAAATTTTGAAAGCATTTTCACACATGCAGCTGTATTCAATAAATATTGAAGTGACAACTAGAAAATGTATCGCAAATAATTTCAGTAAAAAAAATTATAATTAAGTTCAGTAATCTTTACAACCCGTACACTATGCAAATATAATTTGTCAAAATCAAAACCATTTTTTTCCTAAGAATATATAGATACTTTGCATAAAATAAGTATATATTTTTGTAGTTTAAATGCGGATAAATTACTGTATTAAGACACTACAGTTTATATTTATACCATTTAACAATTCGGAGTTCTAACTTAAAAAAAACGGATTTAAGAAAACATGGAATATGTTCTATACGAAAATCTTAGACGGATTTTGAGTCATTCAATTGCTTTAAAGACAAAATGGCCGAGATTATGACGTTCGAGTGACGTCAAACGGCATTCAAGTAAATACATTCCATAAATTTGAAGAAAACTTTGATTGTGTGAAAGGGCATGTGCACGCAGCGCGAAGGAAAGGCAGCGCTCCAGTTCAGCTGTTTGCGCGCAGAGACGATGGGGCCACGGTGGTGTAGCGGCCGCTTTCCACCAAGCCGAAGCGGGTTAGATTCCCGGCGGTATCGTTCCCGGAATTCCGCACGTGGGAATTGTGCCGAACTATGCCGCTGGTCGACGGTTTTCTCGGGGATCTCCCGTCTCCCATACTCATGCGTTCCACCCATTCCCACATCGCTTCACCCTTATCGGCTCTCGAGAACCCGTTCTTAAGAGCCACCGACATCGCTCTACTTATCGCTAACTTGTTTCTAGTCCCACAGGCGGAAAATAGCTCCAGGTAGGTGGGCATCTGCAGTGATAAAATTAATTTTCTTATTAACTACCAACGTTACTCGCAGTGTATGTTAAAACATAAGCAGTTATGGCAAATAAAAAAATATTATTTGTACAGGTTAATTTTAAAAGCTTGCACCTTTTTTTTAGTAATTCCTTTGAGCCTTTTAAAGTAGGCAGGCTACAGGGGTATGGCACATGCCAAATTTAAACATAATAACATACAAATAGCATGAATTATACTACACAATAGGAAATAAAATATATAATATAATATAATATTGTTACGTGTGATTACATATACTCTTAGTCCATGAATCCTTCTAGAGTAAAATAGACTTTATGAATAAAATATTTTTTTTAAGTCTTTTAAAAAATGTGTTTTTGAATTATATAAACTTCTGATATTGTCAGGTAACTTATTAAAAACACGAGATACTGTAAACAGAACGCCTTTCTGAAAGGCTTTTAATCGAGGTGATGGCATATTAAATTTATTTAATGACCTTGCATCAATATTAGGGCAACGTGACATTTTTACTGGACATAGACTACTAGTTACAATGTTGTAGGCACTTTGCATCGTTAGTTGGGAGTTAACTGATCCATTGATCGGTCACAGTATACCCCAATTATCAATGGCGATTATTTGCGCCAATCATTTCTCATCCACGAGGCTGCTCCAACGTAACAATCTGTTGGTTGAAGGCAGCAGTTGGAGGCTGCGTTTTTTTGTTCCGTTTATCCTCATTTAAACGCAAGGGAGGTTGTTTGATTAATTCGAAAATTGGAAGTACCGGCAACACGCAAGCTAATACTGATGTCCTACGGGTTATTCTCCTCTAGAAAGGTGCTTCAGTGGCAATCTGAATTAAAACTAGTAGTTTCCGAAGCAGCAATTTAAGNGGGTTATTCTCCTCTAGAAAGGTGCTTCAGTGGCAATCTGAATTAAAACTAGTAGTTTCCGAAGCAGCAATTTAAGATTTCTCGAGCCACCAAAAATAACTGCTGTAAAATGGATGATTGGTTTAGGATTCGCGGCCATAGTCAGAACTCTGAATCTGGCTCAAGAGCTAACAGCCGCAATCAATTAGGATAAAAACTACTTAAAAGTTGTTTACATTTATTTCAACGCATTAAATACATTTCTTCACAATAATATATTAACGTGTGTCTTTTTTCTAACATAGCTAAACTACTATTTTTTATAGTAAATAGTATAGACTGACCTAAGAGAGCATATGCACGTAGATCATATGCTATTATGACGTTACCGTGAAACTTAAAAATAACCTAGGAAAAATGTCTAAGAAATTGTTTACAGTAACTAAAGTTTATGGAGAAATGTAAAGTTATCATTCACGTAATGTGCACGTCTGTGTTCTTAAATCGAATTTTATTATAACGTGCGGTCAATGTACGAAATCCTACAGAACATCTCAATATCGCAAATATACTTGTAATGTACGGGCGTTAGCTTGTGTTGACTAGACTTCGTTTCATACTAGTATGAAAGTTGAGTATGTAATTATTATATTCCGGAAAAAACAAAACAGGGTATTTGAAGCATTCCTTCGTTGGGACGGTCTAGTGCATCTACGGTTTTCTCAAAGCAGCGGCGGCGACGGCGAGTGGTTTCAAGGTAAAGTGATATTTGATCTTCACTGTACCTGGCTATTTCGTACTCATCGCACACTAAAACTTGCAGTCTATTCGTTGTTACTTCCAACTTTCCTCGAGCCACTCTTTTGAACTACTCGCGACCTATGCTTCTGCCACACGTAAACAAGCCTGGAAGAAAACGCCAAGAAGAAACTAGCGCACCGTATTGGTATGCTTCAGACAAAAATATTATTTTTCTATTACAACGAAATAGTTTCCAAAAATGTATGCCTGAAAATCTAAATATGGCAGTAGCATTTAATTTAAATTTAGTTTTTTACGTTATTTGTAATGTTATTCTACCTAACAACTATTTCTTACCAACTATTAGCAATTTAATTCATATTGATTATGAAATAAATATTACATTTTATAGCAGAATATAGGTGAAAGTTTTTTTTTAACCAATAGGCTTACAGCGGTGGCACGCAGTGGCTTGCCTTTGTAAATCGCCGTCTGGTTCTCACACTAGTACTCCATTCTTGGCACACTGTTTCGCTCGCAAGATTGGCGAAGGGACGAGGCAAGTGATGCGGACCAGCAACATGTAACCGTATGAACGCTCGTTTTGGGAAAAGTCAGATGGTAAGAACCACTATGAGCAAAAACATACTTCAAAACCACCAAGACACAGAACAGCTTAATAAATATATAGAAGCGAAATTGCAGGGCGGTTCCTTTTGATGTAAGCGAACTGAAACGGATCCGATTGGTTATTGCACGTTACGGAATATTATTCCCTATAGGTCGGGCTGCCGTCTGGAAAATTAGTCTCCAGGAGCTGATTGGTAAACCATGTTCCGCCATATTGCTGGCTGGTGACGCCATTTGGATGGCGTATGGTGTTCAACTTAGCAGTAAAAGTCATCATTTCACCTCTGTATTATTAATCTCTCAACTTATTATCCCGGGTATTTTCGTTCACATTTGACATGTTGCAGAGTAGGTAAAATAATGATAGGTGTTTTGCAAGCTCAGAAGTTAGCACTAATAAAGACAACGCCTTTCCCTGGGTAATGATATTGGTTGCCGCTGACACTAACTATTTTACAATCGGTTGCTACTTGCTCCAAGGATCTACTGAAACCATTTCCATAGGTTCCAAAGTATCAGTTGTTATAGGGAATTCGTAAGTAGAGTTCATACCATAAATTTATTCTTCTACAACTCCTGAAATTAAAAATAGTTCTGTATGTTAAGGGGTTAAGTACTTTGTGGCCAATATTTTAATTCTGTTGAATATTTCAGCGCTTGGAGTCAAAATAACATATGTGCATGTGATTGATACGAGACCAACGCAGCGCACTGTTATTTCCCCGTCAACAAATGTTAGGCACATAGAACTTGAAACTCCATAATTCACAATCAAGAATAATTAATAAAATTGCACTTTGCTATTTTACAGTCCATTTTTCGCTCAAGGCCATAACTTTCTGTATGTATTTACGTTTATAATGAAATTTTCACTTAGAAGTCAGTGCAACGTGTTTCTCCGGGTACGTTTTTCTGACTTCACAACATTTTATTGGGTATAACTGTGCCCGCGTCTCCGCTCGCGTAGACTACAAAATTATTGTTTCGGTTTTTTTTTTAATAAAGTTGAATTTTACTTAGTCTTAATCTTCTATACTCTATACATATTATAAAAATCAACGTCTCGGTGAATTAAATGGCAAAAACACTTACTAGTATTTATCTGTTATAGATAGATATATGCTACCGCAGAGTTTTTTTTTAGGTCTTTTCATTCTACACAATTCTTTTTACTACATGATATTGTTCCATCTTTAACGGTTTACACAGCGTATTGCAAGAGAGCGCGCTTGCGTCAAACTTTTTTTCCGTCGATTCACTATCATCATTTGTAAATTTTTTGAGATATTTTCTCGCTATAAAAAGTAGCCAATATCACCTTTCAGCCCTCCAACTATTTCTGTGCAAGAAATTACGTCGATCTGTTGCTCGGTTGCGACGTTGCATGGTTATTCCGTTTGTGTACTTTTCCATTTTCTAATAAGGATTTCCCCGAGGGAATGAGATATTTTCTCGGAATAAAAAGTAGCCTGTGTCACTTCCCGGCCCTCCTACTAGCTCTGTACAAAAAAATCACGTCGATCCGTTGCAACGTGGAAGAAGGACAAACACACACACACACACACTTTCGCATTTATAATATTAGTTAGGATGAATATTGAGGAGGGGGAAAAAAAAGGGGGGGTGGTGGTTGGAACGCATATCGCATTGTCAGTGCAGTCTCTCCGACCGATCCGAAAACTGCTGGCAAGGACCGGCCGATCTTTCTTGGCCTGTCCGAAAGGGGGACGAGGGTCGAGTCCATGCAGCCGGTATACCGGCACCCCTTTCAGCAGCGACCCTTCCCCGGGCTGACGTCACGTCTCGACGCAAATGAGATTGGCTGGCAAATATTTAAGCGGCGTCCGTCCCGCGTCTCCAAGGCACAGTGTCGGGTGACACAGTCAGACAAGTAAACATGGCCGCCGCAAACACCGGTGGCGTTCCGAGAACCCCTCCTGCTCCTGCTCTAGTATGTATAGGATGTTCATGGTAAAGTGAGTATTTATGAGGCCCTAGTTACTTATTTCTTGTCAACCTTTTTTTTTTTATCCTTCCATCATATTTTAAATAAATATTGCCATGTAAGTAATAAACACAGTGTATATATTTCACCGGACTCCGAAGTAAACGTCTAAGGTTACAATAAAATATATTCATTGACTATTATTCCAAACGAGAAAGCTTCAAAAAGTGCTCGCTTTACCGTGAATAGCATATAGTACTGCGGCTCCCCCCCCTCCATGACCTCTTACCATTCTTCCAGGAGACCAGCTTCCACGCTGGTGGAAACTCATGCTTGTCTTGTTGCAGCACACTTCTCATCCGTTGGGTACCACGGTGGTGTAGTGGTTAGACTCCTCGCCTCCCACCAAGGCGAACCGGGTTCAGTTCCCGGCGAGGTGGTTCCCGGATTTTCGCATGTGAAAGAGTTTTCTTGGGGATCTCCTGTTTCCCCCACTCCATTCCGGCAAACTGACCTCGCTTCACCCTCATCTCTCAAGACCTCGATGTTATATGGAACTTTTTTGATTAGGTTTTAATACCTGGATGTCACCAACTACAATTGCCTACTATAATCCATTCACGGTTACTTAACACCTTTCAACTTTTCTGAAGCCCTGCTAAAGTTCTACTTCCAGATTATTCCTCCACCCCATGCAATCCAAGCTTTACCGAGTCTAGTAAATTACACCAAAGGGACACCGAAATATATTCGTGGGCACTTAGTTTATTAAAATTTTGCAGAAAAACTATTTATTAGCGGGCATTACCAACACACCTATTTTCTCAATTTTTATAAGTATTAATTATAAATTAAATATTATTTATGGATATAAGATAAGTAAAAGTTCAATACAACAAAAAAATAAGATACTTTTAGGTCAGAAGTAGTAAACGCTTGTGATGTAGTAAGACATTTAGGAAACAACCAAACATGTTACACATAAGGTGATTTTTCAAAGGTTTGGTTCAAAGGTTTGGTTCAAAGGTTTGGTTCAAAGGTTTGGTTCAAAAAGCTTGAAGAAAACGTGAATAGATTATAGCAACTCAGCAGTATGATAGAATCTCGAAATACAACGTCACAAGACTTGGAACTATTTTACTTAATTCGCTGCCAACTTAACTGGGTGCCTGCATACCCGTGTGTATGGTAACGTATATAGAGTTAGCGGGCTATGATTTTTTTTTTCATGTTGCTCACTTTACCATGAACAGCCTTTAACGATTTGTTTTCCTTATTCGAGTTATAGGCTCTTTCTCGGTTTTCTGCTACTGTGCGCCAAACATGAATACAGCCGCCGAACTCTCTCATGCCATTGGATGGATGACAAAACCGGGAACAAAAATCCCACAATTCGTTTTTGACGGTCGTTCTATCAGTGCCGCAGCGCGAGATTTTGACTTGAACGCCCAATGGTGCAGGTTTATGCGCTATTGGGCAAAGATATTGACGTGACGATAAAAATAATATGTAAAAAGCTTATAGGCTGTTCACGGTAAACTGAGCACTTTTGAAAGCCCTGCTTAAGATCTACTTGTATGCACTTTGTGTATTCTTCCGCCTTATGTAAAATTAACATTGCGAGGGCCTCATCACTTTGTTGATGCGTCGGTCAAGTAAACTTGCGAAATGATTAGAAAAATAAATATTTCACAAATATGCTAATTTTTACACTTCCATGCATAAAAAAACAGAAAGCGAAAGAAATAATTCGACGTTAAGATATGGAACTACTTTCCATCCTTCGTTACCAACTTGACTGGGCGCATGTCATCAGTGTGCCCGCCCGTTAAAATATATCCACATAGGGGCAGTGACTTTTTTCTAAGGTTGATTTCAAAAGGGCTCACTTTATCGTGAAAAGTCTTTACACATTTGTGTTTTACAGCTGTAATGGCGCAAAGATACGTGCATTAAAGGATTGTTTAAAAGTTACTCTTGCATAGCCTTTTCCGACATTACAATATCAGGATAACACTATTGTTATGCAAGACGCCAGAGGGGCGTATCCGACTTCGGGAGGGATTGAGGTCTTAATAAATATAGAAGAACTAGATTTGATTTTTAATTTATTCACAAAGCTATTATTTACAACATTAAACTACCTTTTAAGCGCTATTAATTACTGTTACTTAATAGTCACATAGCAATTTTTATATCAACAATTGCTGAAAGGATACAAATAAGCTGAAAGGAACTTTTAAGCTTGGCCTTAAAAAGTGCCAACTTTACCGTTAACAGCCTAAAATATTGGTGCACTTAGGTTAATCTAGAGTATTGACTATAATTCTGGTAGCAGAACTAATTTCATTATTTGATTATTTAATTGAATAATATATTGGGTAATGATTTATTAGTTATACTGTTAACTGTTACATAGCAAGCTAAAGTACGTTGTGTAAGACATAGCTATATGAATTTTTGCAATACAGGAAATAAATTATAAAACAAAATTCTGTTTTTTATTTAATAAGAACTGATTATTTACGAACACGGCAAGGATCGTGCACTTTAGTAGTACTGTCACCCCGAGTAAGCTGTCGCGCATTCATTCAGCACGTGGTCTTAAATCAGTAACAGAATTAGGCCTACGCACATTTAATGATTACATAAATTACGCAACACCACTGGTACCACCTCAAAAATATCTTGAACTGATACATTGGTTTGTACAAAAATTGATCAAAATCGATCCAATCAGAAATTTTAGTTTCAATATATTTATGCTACAGATCTTAAAGATTATTTTAGGTGATAACATGTCCAAAATAATATTTTCAAACTCAATCAAGGTGTCCCAGGGCCATTATGCAACCTGCAATCACACTTTTTACTTAAAAGCTAATATCGTTATACTTATAGCAATAAAATAATGCAAAGTTGGAAATTGTTTCTGTATAATATTATATAAAGCCTCAGGTGCTCTTTTTTGAAAATGCGTTATTTGAAACAGGCATAGGTGATGGTCAACATAACACAACTGAGCAATAATAAACATGTCATAAAATGCCAAAGTTTTAATTAATATTTTCAAATTCTTGAATCTAACGTCTAATGATAAAATAAATTCACAATACAATGCAATTTTACAAGCATCAGATCAGAAGATAAATTGACTACGCGGAAGTCGCAGGTTGGATTCATTGTATTTAATAAAAATTATGAGGATTGTAACAAAAACTGACTTAAAAACTTATATTTCATACAGGTGTTAATCGCTACTGGTTTTCGTGCTGCGTATTTGTTTATAAAGAGTTACATTTATAAAATCGAATACAGATTTTCCCGCATTCCTTGTAGTCAAGCTTTCATAAATCACAGCAGCCGTGGAAACTTGTATTGTGACCAGCATATGACGAAGGGAGGAGCCCACAAGTCCTGCACGATATTGTGTCCTCCGCGGACAACGGACACCCGGAGGGTTGAAAGGATAAAATATGTACCCCGGAGTCACGGCGTCCCGCATCGAAGACGGCTTTTTTTTTNATTTATAAAATCGAATACAGATTTTCCCGCATTCCTTGTAGTCAAGCTTTCATAAATCACAGCAGCCGTGGAAACCTGTATTGTGACCAGCATATGACGAAGGGAGGAGCCCACAAGTCCTGCACGATATTGTGTCCTCCGCGGACAACGGACACCCGGAGAGTTTGAAAGGATAAAATATGTACCCCGGAGTCACGGCGTCCCGCATCGAAGACGGCTTTTTTTTTTGTGTGAGCGGTGCCGACGGAGAAAGATTTCGCCCCGGAAGACGTAAGAAAGGGGACAGGAAAATAAAACTTGGGCTCTGGGAGACGGTTCAGCGCTGGGAAGACGAGGCGAGGTATAAGCTTTTAAATGCACGCCTCGAGACATTCTAATGCCTGGAATTACTGGGCTCGCAACTGTGCGGCTGGCTGTGTTCAGGTATCTTCGACCGCGGTCTGGAGGGGAGTGGATTCTCCCCTTTTCTCCCTCAGCATCCTGCAGGAAAGGACAAAAGAAATACTTTAGAGGATTTTTTTTATTCATCGGGCCACATTTCGTTTGTGACGCCGTGAATGGCACCATGTAACGTAATGACGGACCGCAGAAGTTAAACAGCGTTTCAGGTATTTTGCAGCACGGTTGTTGCAGAGATTGAGAGGTTGCCAACCGGTTCGCAATCAACTTCAGCTCCCCCAGCCGAGTGGGGAATTTAGGAATTTAGGGTGCTGACCTAGGGCNTGGCACCATGTAACGTAATGACGGACCGCAGAAGTTAAACAGCGTTTCAGGTATTTTGCAGCACGGTTGTTGCAGAGATTGAGAGGTTGCCAACCGGTTAGCAATCAACTTCAGCTCCCCCAGCCGAGTGGGGAATTTAGGAATTTAGGGTGCTGACCTAGGGCTGTTTAAGATAGCTTGGGTGCTTTCAAGCCCTGCCCAGCTAAGCATTCAGGTACTAGTAACGCAAAAAAAAAAAGTACAGAACTTAAAGTTTTCCGTAACAGTAACAAAATTATTTCAAATAGCAACAAAATATTTTTATTACAAGATAGTTTCTTTGCAAACAATATTAAACTTCTCCTGGCACTATTTAATAGATTTTAGTATATGACATGTTAAGTTGCGACGCCTGTTACTAAAATTACCGACTGACCCTGAAACAAAGAATTTAACAACTGTACCGTGAATGACCTCATTCACAAAATAACTAAAAAAAATACTGTAAACATTACTTTTTCATAAAAATAACATGATTTTGGAAGAAACTGCTTCAATGGCAAGATGATTATAACCTTCAAACTGAAATTGCACAGGCGTTAACTTTTCACAGCTGTAAAATATATACACTACTAGAGAACCGGCCCGGCTTCGCCCGGGTACAATTGAGTTTTACAGTGATACGAGTACACTAATAAATAAATTGGGAAAAGACAATCCATTTATGTGAAAACAGTATAATTTTATAATTCTATGTTGGCCTAGGTTTTTAACTGATTACGACAACCCAAAAGGAAGGAAATATTTTTTACCCGATAGCCAAGAAGTAGGGTTTTGTTTTTGGTGTGTGTGTGCGTGTGTGTGTGCGCGCGCAACTATCGCGTAGTTACATTTCCGCTTTCCAGCGTCGATGTATGAAAAGCAAAACGTGAGTTTCGTCAAGTTGTAGCTTCAGAAATAAGTGTACCTAGGCACTACTTTTTGCGCTTGGCTGAGTGATCTTAATCGATCACCAAAGTTAAGTAACGTTCCTAACGGCACACATTTGGATGGGCGACAGTTTAGTGGCATAACATCTGAGCGCTTCCGGGCTTCGCAGGGCACGTTAAATATTCGGTCCCGGTTNATGGGCGACAGTTTAGTGGCATAACATCTGAGCGCTTCCGGGCTTCGCAGGGCACGTTAAATATTCGGTCCCGGTTTTTATCGATTGATAGTAGTCGTTAAGCCATTTCAGAGGTCCTTGGACGGCCTGATAAACTCTGACACCAGAGGAAAAAAATATTTCGGTTACGTTCCCAGCCGTTGCAGAATTACGTTTTGTTGTTATTCCACAGGGACCGTACAATTTTCCGGGATAAAAAGTATCCTATGTCCTATTCCCGGACCTAAAGTACTTACATACCAAAATTTCATCAAAATCCGTTCAGCTGCTATGGAGCTGAGCGGTAACAAACACAAACGCGCATGCACACGCACACGTACGCACACACACGTTCGTATTTATAATATTAGTAGGATTGTGTTTATAAGTCACACATCAATTTTCATATTAACAATCGGCGAAAGGGTACAAATAAGTTGAAATGAACTTTTGAACACGGAATGCTCACTTTATCGTGAACAGCTGATACCATTGCGTTTTCACTTTGCTAAAAGTTACTGCCATATTTCTGACGCGACTGTTAACACTTGCGATGCAACAAAAGGCATTCACAGTGGAGGAACATTACCTAACAGGTACATGGCGCATGGCAGTGAGAACTGAAATGATCAGTTAATAAAGGGACCACCTTTCCATGTTGGGAGTATAAAATACGAGTGTGCAGACCATTCCTAAGGACAGTGCCCGAGACAATGCTTGATTCAAAGCACGTCAGTTCACGAGTTTCACTTTCGATCTTACGGCCGCCACGAAACAAACAATGACTCGCTAAACTTTTAAAGCCGCCGTCGTCTGACTGGAGGTATGTTGCGTTTCCGCAGCCTTCCAAGCGTGGGAATGCTAAGGGCGACCTACTTTTTTCTAAATTTTTTTTAAAAATATTTATGGGCATCGAACGGTTACCTTCACGCACTAAACGCCGCAATGGCGTGCATTTTTTCCCTCGTCAACTCACCTCTATGACTTTAAGTGGCGGGTACCATTCACAGTTACTTCCAACTTTTCTGAAGCCCTGCTAAAGTTCTACTTCCAGTATATTCCTGCGCCGCATGCAAACTAAGCTTGCCTAAGTGTAGAAAATTACACCAAAGAACCATGTACCGCAATCGTGCGCATTCAGTTTAATGAAAATTCGCACAAGGACTATTTCTTACTATGAATTACCAGCACGCCTATTTTCTCGTTTGTTTTATTCGTAGTAATTATAAATGAAATATTGTATTTAATTAATAAAATATAAGTAAACGTTCAATTTAACTAAATAGAAGTTTTATGTTAACAGAAGTATAACAAAATGCTTCTGATATGAGAGACAATTAGGAAACAACAAATCACGTCTTACATGGGGTGAGTTTTCAAAGGTTTGATTAAAAAAAGTGCGAAGAAAGCACGAATTGACTATATCGTTATATTGTGTAGGCCTGATAATAAAAAGAAAAATTATTGCTGCATTACTTTGTGCCACAGAGTACTTAAGAATACAGATGTGAAACAGCCGCTTATCCCACCAACTCCTGCCGCACTAGCCAGCAATATGACGCCACTAGCCAGCAACATGTCGGAACGGCGTTCGCCAATCAGCGCCTGGTAACTTACTTGCCAACCGGCAGCCCAGCCAATAGGGAACATATCAGAACACGCGGTAGCCAGTCGGGAACAAGGCCCTTTCCAATAACTTCGCCCAGCCAATCCGAGAATGGGCACGCCCATATCAAAGAACCGCTTCGTAATTTTATCTCTGTAAGTATACTTGCTTACTCTGTGCCTGTGCTATGTTAAGTAGCGTGAAGTGAAGTTGAGTGGAGATATTTATGCGGCTCTTTACGTCGAGGTCTTGACAGCCGTGGGGGGTGAAGCGAGGCGAGTATGGAGCAGCACCGGAATGCAAGGGTGGAGGAAACTGGAGACCCCCGAGAAAACCCACCGACCAGCGGCATCGTTCCGACACGATTCCCACACGCAAGAATCCGGGAGCGACCCGACTGGAATCGAACCCAGTTCACCTACGTGGAAGGCCAATAGTCTGACCACTACACCACCTTGGCCCCCTATATTCGGTAGCCTGTACCATAAGAGGTACACAATAGAGACGGAAATGGAAAACAAAAATTAGAAATTGGTTGCGAAAAATGTATTTTATGTTACTCATAAAAAAACACCGCTCAAAAATGTTGGATAGTTTTTAAATTACAGAATACGACTGAAGCTATGAGGTTTGTTTGGGGACACAAAAGGGTGGCCAGACGTACTTTTTTTCTAAAGCATTGTCGTGGGGGATGCGAAAGGCCAGATAGTCATGAAATGTTCTCCTTTAACCAAGTGTCCTGCGTAAAGTCCTGCTTTTTACACAAACAGCCATTGACCTTTTTGATTATTTACACATGCAGAGAGTTTTATAAACTGATTTTACAAAATAACACTTTGATGTGTGCCATTCATTCAAACGAATAATATTTTTCAAAGAAATATGAACGTTAAACTATAGTTCTGGTGTGTTAACTTAAAAAAAAAAAATTGTAATAATTATTTGGTTTTATTACATTAGCTTGTATTACAGTAATGTCACGCCTGGAAGTTAATCGCATTATTTATATTATAAATCACATTTCTTATGACAAGTGTCCTGCTTCACGCATTAAAAAAAACCTGGTCACCCTACAAAGTCGCATTTTTTTTTTTACGAAAGGCGTATGTGTATAAACTTTGTTGCGGAGAATAATAATAAAAGTGGGCAATGTTTCTAGACTTTTGGCACATACCGGTACGCGTTATGTCGTCCTACTTGGCGTCACAAGGCAGAAAGCATTAATAAAAAAAAAAACAAATATTGTGCGAGGTGATGCACGAACACCATTGAATAGGAGACTACCAGGAACTAACAAAAAGGCTGGTTTCGTAAGAGCAAAGACAGCTCACAGCTAGCTATACATTACAGCCACGGATACTAAGGAACACTCGACAAAAAAAATAAATAAATGAAGTCTCACTGTGCGTAGCGCGTGCCTCAGTTTCACACACGGCGAGCATAACTTATGCTCCATTTCCCCGTAAGTTCGAGGGGTAAAAAGTTTTTTTGTCTGCAGCTGAAGCGGACAATGAAATATTTAACAGCTGGAAGTGGCGGGAAGGGAAATTAGTCCAGCCTCATTTATTACACCACAAGAAGCATTAACGAGCTAACTTCGCTAGCCTCCCCCCCCCCCCNNNAAAATTCCTTCTCGTGATCACATTTTTCAGTGCATTGTCCTCGTTAGAGCAAGTAAAAAGAAATGTAGAGGAGCCAACGTGGTACCCGATTATTCTGCCACTTATCTGACAAGACCCAAGCTATCATTCTATTACCATCGTACACCGCACTCGCTCACTCAGCGTTACCACGCTCTGCATACGTCAAACCATCGATGTTATACCTCTCGTTTCCAGAAGAGGGCCAAGTCTCATACTTTTTGTGACCGTACACATGTTCATTTAAATATTCTCTCTCTCTCTCTCTTCATCCTCCATCCTCCATCGACCAAGTCAAACGGGGTTCAATTCCCAGCAGTGCCGCTCGCGGATTTTCGAAAGTGGGAATCGTACCGGACGATACAGCTGGTCGGCGGGTTTTCTCGGGGATATCCCGTTTTCCTCGCCCTAGCGTTCCGGCGTTGCTTCACACTCACCTCGCTGCACCCTCGTCGGCTTTCAAGACCTCGATGTTTCAAGAGCCGCCCAAATCTCGTCACTCACACTAATTGTCCAACTTGTAGACATTACTTATTGGTACTATTTCCTCGCAAAAAGAATTGGATCGCACAGTTTTTGCATCATTGCATGTACAAATAGAATAATCTATAATACTTATGAAGATTTAACAAGGGTGACTGAAAGGTCGCTTCTTTGTTGATTTGAAGAAACGCTAGTATAATATATTTTACAAAGACTGTTAGAAATAAATAATACGCAAAAAATATCTTATTTCGAGCAATTTTTTAAAATTACGAAAAAATGTCATACTGCAATTATAAATATTTCTTGAAGTAACCTTCAGCAACTTATTTAGGTATGTGAGTTAGTTTTTATGATTCGTACATCCCAACACCACTTAAATTGTGGTTTTTACGTGCCATTGTGCAAAATAATATGCGGTATAAGAGTTCTTAGGCGAGTAAACAGTACTTACTACTAATGTCTACAAGATAAAAGCAGTATTTCGTACAGGCATAAAATAATGAACTTCCGTGTCACTTCTGTATACGAGCCTATGCTGTGATCATCTCAGGAGTTCGGATCGAATAATCACCATCTAGACCTTGAAAGTGAGCGTGATGTGCCTCGGGGTGGGCGCACATGCTACCTATAAAATCGGCGTCGGTGTCGATATATCAGGTGCGTGTTACAGATTTGGACGGCGCTTAACAGCCGAGATTCACAGCGCCGATTTGGGTGAATTAGGATGGAGATGGAGCACTGACGGAAAGCTGTGGTGGGGAAAACGGAAGTACCCTCAGATATGTCAACAACCTCCGCCACGTTTCCCAACATTTCGAAGATCGGGAGTGACCCCGCCGGGAAAAGAACAGGTGGGAGGCGAAGTCGGGACTTCTAAAACATCGTGATGACCGCACCAACATATCGACGTGATGCAGTCGAGCTCCTTCGCACTACGCCGACTTGTGCGCAGGACAGATTATTCGTCTTCTGCGCATGTACCCAACATTTACCTATCCCAAAGGAACAAGAGACTGGCAAAATCACATGGTCAACAGTGATGAACGTGTTTGCTTATAGCTTGATTTTTAAATGACTAGCACTTTTATATCTATAAATTAAAATCGATAAGAGTATTTTATTCAATCACACTGCATTGCAAATTGGTTAGAGGAAGTATGCATACATCTTGAAGCACTTGTTTATACGAATCAGTGTTCTAACCTCAAATCAAATCCAATCCATTACGGTTTTGCTAGACGTGTTAATCCGGTCAAGTTAGCTCAAAAAATAGGGGTAAGCTTACAAAAATTCGCATATAGCTAAAAATTGGTACGAATGTTGGGAACACCATTATAAATGAAATGTGAAAAGTCCCCATCAATCCCACATCTGCAAAAAAATTTATTCAAGGTCAAAGTTCGCAAATATGGGTTTTTTGCAATTTTTCAGTCAAACGGTAAGTTTTATCATAAAAATAGATCAGACAAACATTGTAGAACATGCAATTATCTATAAAACTTGTTCTTACACCTTTTTTCTTAAGAGTCACCCTTTCTGAGATATAACGATTCAAAAAGTTGAAAAAGTTGTGTTCTTCATAATATGCACAAGTACGCCGCATATATACATCACTGGAGCCGTAATACAAGTAAAAATACTTTTATATTGGTCTATGCAACTTATACGTACAAAATAGTACAATTCTGAGAATATGAACTCGAAAGAAACCCAGTCCCTCATTGTATACGCCAGTATAACCTTGAACAACATCTGTCTCCTATTCCACTGTCCGTGTGGCAACGGTCGTATACTTGCTCCTTTTTCGAAGCCTAAACTAAATACTGTTAGTCTCGAACGTACCTTCGTAGTGAAAACACGTGAGTATTGCTAAGATTTCCTTACCAAGTTTGTGCCGTTTTTAGTTTTAAAAAAAAATGTCGCAAATGTGCTTTATTTGTAGTAAACCTTTGACTGAGAGTGAAATTGTTACTGTTGATCGTGGCATGAAGACATTAATTGATGCAAGTACTGAAAGAGGTGATGAATTATCGGAATACCTGAAAGACCAGAAATCTGTGACAATTCATGTGCAATGTCGTAAAAAGTACACTCGAAAGAATACTATTGCTGCAGTTAAAAGACAGCACGAAGAAGAACAAGCCAGTACATCTACAATAAGTCCTCCTCGTACATGAGCACGCGTAAGTGAATCAGCTTTTTGTTTTAATCAATGTTGCNAGCACGCGTAAGTGAATCAGCTTTTTGTTTTAATCAATGTTGCTTATTTTGCGGCAATGGATTGAATGAAGAGTATGAGAAGAAAAAAGCACTGGATGCTCGGCGTATAATTTTCAAAGTAACTACACATTCATTTAAAGAATCTATTCTGAAAGTAGCTCGGACTCGTTCTGATGTGGCAAAAGCTGTTACTGCTTGAATTGGGTTTGATTATGATTTAGTTGCTGCTGAGGCTAAGTATCATAATTCCTTCTTAATACCGACCACTGGGGGTAAAGTCGGTCGTCCTCAAGATGAAGCTACGAATCTCGCAATGGAAAAAATATTTACATACATTGAAAATAGCGATGATTGTCAGTTTACATTAAACGAATTAATACATATTTGCAAAAATGCAGCTGTAGATAACAGGACTATTAAGATACGATTATTGAATTAAACAGGACCACAATAGATCGTGGAATAGGCCTACCGGGGAAACCACGTTTTAAAAAAAACGCGCCAAGTACACTGCCTCACAGGTGGCGTGGAAACGTGTGCATATTATGAACACAACATTTTCAACTTTTTGAATTGTTATATCTCAGAAATGGCGACTCTTAGGAAAAAAGGTGTAAGAACAATTTGTATAGATAATTGCATGATATACAATTTTTGTCTGACCTATTTGTGTGATAAAACTTACCGTTTGGCTTAAAAATGCAAAAAACCCATATTTGCGAACTTTGACCTTGAATAAATTTTTTTGCAGGTGTGGGATCGATGGGGACTTTTCACATTTCATTTATAATGGTGTTCCCAACATTCGTACCAATTTTTAGCTCTCTGCGAATTTTTGTAACCTTGAATGTCGATTTTGACCGGGCTATGTTGGTAGAAGATCAGTTCAGTGTTGGGACATGAAGACTAATTGTGCGCAGCCAGCGAGATCGCTCTACCTCATTTAGTCTGTACGCAGGACAGCACTCTCTACTATCTTATGGAACTGTCCTGGCCACGATGAAGTTATAGGTGTTTGTNTTAGTCTGTACGCAGGACAGCACTCTCTACTATCTTATGGAACTGTCCTGGCCACGATGAAGTTATAGGTGTTTGTATTTTGGTTCTTTGGTGCAGTCGACTAAAATGTCTTGCAAGTTCATTTTTGTGTGGGACATATAACAAGCGAATAATTCAAAAACCGCGAAATGAACAAGAAACTTTGTTCTCCCATCAGAAGTTATAAAAAAAAACAATAACTTAGTGTTTTTGTGGCTGAATAAATGTTTATTTATTAGGATCCGTCGTAAAACTACTCGCCGATCGAACGCAGACAGCAATTTGTTGGCGCGTGTGTACAGCATCTCTCTCTCCCTTTCTCTCTCTCTCTCCCTCTCTCCCTTTCTCTCTCTCTCTCCCTTTCTCTCTCTCTCTCTCCCTTTCTCTCTCACTCTTTTCTCTCTTTCTCACTCTTTTCTCTCTTTCTCACTCTTTTCTCTCTTTCTCACTCTTTTCTCTCTTTTTATCTGTCTCTTTCTCTCTTTCGCTCCTGCCCGTCCGCCAGGCTCACCTCCTTACGCTGATTAGCGAATAACCCCGACGCCGTGTCGCCTGGATGTGAGGCCATTTTGTCGAGGCGTGCAGATGGAACAGGATACAAGCCGCAGTTTCGCTTCTGTGTATTGTGGTATTCTATAATCCGGTGCAACAGTCCCGCGTAGACCACAAATTTAAATCAGTTACTGATGTACTGAATCAGTGATGATAAAACCCCATAAAACCAGAACCGGCAAAATTAGCGTTATTATTTGGAGGCATTCTAAATTCCAAGTTTTAGTACGTGCATTGATTTCTGCCAATGATAGACAGTTTAGTCGGTCATAACCCGAAAGATTCTTGAGCCAGTAACAAAATATCAACGGTGGAGTGATCAATCTCCTACAACACGATCAAACAGGTAAACAACGGCCTATATAAGGCAGAACTTTGGAGATTGTCATCAAATAGATATATGCAAGTGAACTTTAAACTATCACGAAACCATAATGCGAATTTTGAAACTTTCTACTTATAGGGTAAAATATCTCCTGAAGATAAAAATGCGAATTACTTCAGAGACAGTTATGCGCGTTTTTCAGTTCTTTTATAGATTTACAGCACATTAGATTACTCACAGCCATTGAACGTTCATGAATTTCAGCTATAATCTGCCAACCAGGAATTGCAATACTATAGACTAAATATGAACTAGACTGGAATTCATATTCTGCGCATTTCCCCATCACTATTTTACGATCGGTCAATAGTACTATCAAAATCGCGTTATGAGACTATGATATGACATTAATTTACATTTAGAATCTCAAAAGATCAATGCTTTTATGAAAAAATATGTATGGTTAGATACGATTTCGTTAGAATAAAATTCTATCAGAGGAAGTGTATTAGTCTTTCAAAACACGTATTTACGTGAGCAGGTGTGCTAACCAAGGATTCAAGTCATGTGATTTTAAGAGGTGTAAAAAAAAAATATCTGCTCAATGTTGGGACTCGTGAATTGGTTAATATGCAGGTGGCACGTGCACTCTACACTTTATTCTCGCAACGTGCAATACCACTTAAATCGGTGACTCACGTTACTGATTCAAACCGCTTTAGATTTAGTTCTGTATAGTCTATTCGCGGTTTCTTTATACTTTTAGCATCAAACTTTTGAAAAATCACCCGCATGTATGACGTGTTTGGTTTGTTTCCTAGATATGCCATCTGTCACAAGGGTTTTATACTTGTGTTAACATAAAAATAACTTAATTTTAATTAAATTAATCTTTTATTAATACTTTATTTATAAATCATAATATTTAATTTATAATTAATATGAACAAACACAGTGAGAAAATAAGTGCATTGGCTATGCCTAGTAAGAAACTGTTCCTATGCAAAATATTATTACAATGAGTGCGCAGAATGTGGTGCGTTGTCCCTTTGGTGTAATTTTATAGACGCGGCTGAGCTTTGTTTATATGAGGCGGATGAATAGCGTGGAAGTAGAACATCACCAGGGCTTCAAAAAAGTTGGAAGTAACTGTTAATTGACTATATACTGATGCCATCATCGGGAACGGCTTACATTTTATCCAGGGATGAGAACATTTCCAGAGTTCCTATGAGAGTAAGATCACATGAAGCAAACATAGGGACGAGTTCGTTTTTAAATTGAGTAACAAATTATCATACATGCTTTGGACGACTTTGTATCAACAACAACCGTGCAGGAAGGTAATGGCCAAATTCCGTGCTGCATGGGCTCCGGGTAAGATTGTTTACTCACTGGTACTGCAGTTGAGCGTGTGGCATGCAGGGTGCAGCGGATACTGCGAGGCCAGTGAACCGGTGAAATATTTATGTCTGTAGTTAAAAGTTAAGATAGCTTAGCTACGTTCTGAAACGTCAGTCGTGCTCGACGCAGACTGGCGATGTGGCTAACAGGCCAGACACTCTGACCCTCACAGCACGTGGCACCGTCGGTTTACACAGATAAGAATGTGTCTTCCGATAAAGATAGCGGAAGGAGTCAGACTGGACTGTACTAGTTCGTAACATTCCAGAGCAACTTGACCGCTGGTTCGTGCGGAGACAAGGGCATTGGGGAGTGAAGCTGATATATCTGATACGCTGTTAATTAACCACTCTTAAAAAACTAAATTTTGAAAAATAAAAGTTCTTCTCTAGCTGCATATGTTTAATATCAACACTGTCACGAATGCTCCTGGTAAAGATAGTGGAACAATATAGCAAGAGGACGTGGAACATATAGGGGCCGCGGTGGTGCAGTGATTAGACTACTCGCCTCCCACCTAGGAGAGCCGGGATCGATTTCCGGCGGGTTCGCTCCCAGATTTTCGCAAGTGGGAATAGTGCCGGACGATGTCGCTTATCGGCGAGGTTTCTCGGGGATCTCCCGTTTCCCCCGCCCTTTCATTCCGGCGCTGCTCCATACTCATCTCGCTTCACCCTCATAGGCTCTCAAGACCTCGATGTTGTGAGTAGCCCAAATCTCTCCACTATCTCTCCACCACGTCTGCACGCCTTATGAACACCTTCAACAAAAAGCTGTTGGTTTATCTGTTGAGTTGAGAGATTTGAGCGGCTCTTAACAACGAGGTCTTGAGAGCTGATGAGGGTGAGAATGGAGCAGCGCGATAATGAATTAAAGGGCAGGGGAAACGGGATATCGCCGGGAAAACCCGCCGACCAGCGGCATCGTCCGGCACGATTCCCACATGCGAAAATCTGGGAGTGACCCGGCCGGGGATTGAACCCGGTTCACATTGGTGGGAGGCGAGCAGTCTAACCTCNCCAGCGGCATCGTCCGGCACGATTCCCACATGCGAAAATCCGGGAGTGACCCGGCCGGGGATTGAACCCGGTTCACATTGGTGGGAGGCGAGCAGTCTAACCGCTTGGCAACCGTGTCCCCTTGTAGGTTTATCTGATGCACTTCTCAGTTTCGCCCTTAGTGACCGCATGCTAAAAACNCTTGGCAACCGTGTCCCCTTGTAGGTTTATCTGATGCACTTCTCAGTTTCGCCCTTAGTGACCGCATGCTAAAAACAACATAACGATACCACATAGCTTACAGCGAGAGAGACAAACTGGAAATGTTGAAAATGTGGTGTGTTGGTTTGCAAAGAAATTAGGACTGTTTAGCGATTGAAGATTGAATAGGATTGGAAAGGGCTTATTAACGTCCACCACGTGATATGCCAGAAGCTTATAAGGTGGCGCTTATAAACTAACTTAAATTAATACAGATGCCTTACCTAGGATTCAAACCCAGAACCTCCCGCACCCAAGCGATGGAAGAGACCGTGTGTTACTAAAACATAGAATTATTCTACAATGAAATTATAATAACTGGAATTGCGCTTATAAATAAATACCTTATACGAAAACAGGTACAAATATATTTTAATTCATTAACAACTTTTATTTGTGGTTATATATAAATTCGACTATTTTAATAACTGCACTACATGGCATCGTAGAACATAATACTATACACACACTAATTAAACAAGATTAAAATAACCAACGAGAAAATGATAGTATAAAGCGAACTTACTAAGGTAAACAACCCCATCACAATTTTTAAAATTAAATTATGGGCTACATATAACAACAAGTGTTACAACTGTATGCTTAGTGATGACGGTAATGCTGAGGCTTTAAACTCTGAAGACGATCNACATATAACAACAAGTGTTACAACTGTATGCTTAGTGATGACGGTAATGCTGAGGCTTTAAACTCTGAAGACGATCATTTTCAGTCCCCGACTGTAAATAAACGGAACGAACTGGAACAGAACTGTATCTTGTAATTAACAACGGAATAAATACTCCGTTGAACATGCAGCAACCGAGCGTGCGTTAAATTTGCGAACGGCCACAATAGGCTCGATTATTTTTAATGTAGAATATCGTCAGGCGCTTCAGCAGTCATCGAGGCAGCCAATTAAATGCGTGGTTATAAATGATCGCTAGACTCCAGAACCCTCCTCCCCCCCCTTGTTTTTTTTTCATGGATTGCTTACAAGCGTTTCTAGTCAACTGATGCCTGCACAAAAGACTCAGGCGGGCACGCAGTCGACACAAACCTCATCACCGCTCCCTCCTACTCTCATTGGTTATGGGCTGACTGGGCCTAGATGGGGAGGGGGTGGGGGGGGGCACACAGTGTCTGTCCGCGCAGCCGAGCAGAATGGTATGATTAATGGAGGGAGGGTATACGAGGCATCAGTCACACCGGGCCCCAGCAACTCGAATAGAAAAAACGAATCCTTACCGAAGATATCCGAAGACGAGATTCTACAATCTTAACAAGTTACACTTAAAAAAAAATATTATTGCATATTTAAACAGAATATCTACTACCTGTGCAAAGCATAAATATATACAATAAACGATCATATGGTTTTCCTCTGTATATGTATATTGTATAAACACGTGCTTGGTTACATATTTCCATTTTTATGGCGGTAGCACGGCATTCTTTGTATATTAGTGCGTTTAGAGTAAAATTTCAATCCGGATTGAACCTGGGGTGGACTGAAACGTTACTATAAACGGATCCGGACTGGTCTGAAGTAGGAATGGAGTTGGCAAGGTGGGCTGGAGTGTAGAAACCGGATTGAAAATTTAGTCTAAATACTGCATTTAGGAGTGAACTGGCAGTAAGAGCAAACAAATGCCCCCATTTTGGAAGTGTATTGTTCGCATGTTTACACGTACGAAGTTTTCAAATTTGTTTTAAGCAAATTCTAATCTACTAATGCAATAATGTCCAAAAAGAAGGAAATGCAAAAGGTTTGGACCGAAATTGACGTACCGTTGTTATAAGCATAATATTGGAGAAACGAATACTAAAATAACATTATGGTAAATAATAAAAATATAGGAAGCGAGACATTTAATTTTCNGCGTTTAGAGTAAAATTTCAATCCGGATTGAACCTGGGGTGGACTGAAACGTTACTATAAACGGATCCGGACTGGCCTGAAGTAGGAATGGAGTTGGCAAGGTGGGCTGGAGTGTAGAAACCGGATTGAAAATTTAGTCTAAATACTGCATTTAGGAGTGAACTGGCAGTAAGAGCAAACAAATGCCCCCCATTTTGGAAGTGTATTGTTTCGCATGTTTGCACTTACGAAGTTTTCAAATTTGTTTTAAGCAAATTCTAAGCTACTAGGGCAATAATGTCCAAAAAGAAGGAAATGCAAAAGGCTTTGGACCGAAATTGACGTACCGTTGTTATAAGCGTAATATTGGAGAAACGAATACTAAAATAACATTATGGTAAATAATAAAAATATAGGAAGCGAGACATTTAATTTTCNTAATATTGGAGAAACGAATACTAAAATAACATTATGGTAAATAATAAAAATATAGGAAGCGAGACATTTAATTTTCTAAGAGTAAAATAAAATGCTAGCTTCACAATAACGCCGGGACTAAATCAGTTTAACTATAGTGCGTTTATTTTTCGAGTATCGTTTGTTTTCTATTTCACGCAGTTGCCAAAAGATGTCACTACACAGCTTTCAGTCCGTGTTCACTTCATCTTAGCACTTGTTTACATGTCAATCCAGATTGAAACTTTTATCTTATACGCGACTTTCGTTCCTTGTTCGCTGCGGTTTAAATCTAATCCGAGTTCAGTCAAGTCCGAAGTTTTACTCTAGGCGTAGTGTATGCGAGGATTTCACGAGTGTTATTTCATACCATATGTATTTTAGTGAACATTTGAATGGAATGGAACAGTCTATAATGCGTGTTTCATCTTAATGGTTATGGTCCTCATTCTCTCAAATGCATTTGTGGTATAAAATAACTGCGGATAAGATACATAATCAATTCTGCTCTGGATACGCGCTGGCGACGTTATGCGCTGTTTTACCAACATAACACGGTGGACATTCCTAGTTTGCTGTGTGTTCTAACGCCGGCAGTAGGCCCTACAGTAGAACCTACTTCAAGAAACAAATGATTGAGATAAGGTACTCTCGTTATTTTGTCGAGTTGCAGTCCATCCTTGCATGATGCTCCTTGAGTGAGACCACGTGATCAGCTGATCCTGCGGGGAGAAGGCCACGCAGAGAGCTGGTAGTTTTCCACTGCGTCGCTACAGCCTCTTCCCTTCTTCCCCTCGCACATAGCCGGTCCTCTCCAACTCACCCTAAGCAACCGCCCGTGGCCTATCGCCTCCGACCGAGGCAGGAAAAAAAAAAGAGATGATGCGCAGAGGAGGAAGGAGGGTGAAGAATGATTCCTGGCAGCGAGGCGAGTTTCCAGCTCGCCCGCTGCAGCGCCGTGATGATGATGATGATGATGAGGTCTAGGCTACAGAGGAGCTGGGAGCGCCTCGCAGGGGTGTCTAAAACTATCCGCCCAGCAGTCGTCTGTGCCCATGCATTTAACCCTCTCGTGCTCATTGCAGCCAACTGTCTACATGTTGCACATGAAGGCAATATTTGACCGGCACTGTACTCTACGAAGCTCACTACCCAATGATTTTCCCTGGGAGTAACTGATTCATAAATGGTGCTACTTACTGTTCTACGTTACGACTGATTCATTTCACCAATCACTGAACACAACGCCTATAGCTTATTGGTTGTGATAAAGAAATAAGTTCTTAACCAACTTAAGTACAGCACACATCAAAAATTTCCTTATTTGCGACACTAGAAACCATAAATTAATGTGGGAATGAAATAGTTAAGGCAGGTTCACATTGAAGTTAAACATGCACCTTGTTGGCGTTAACTTTGCCTTACCGTTATGTTCAGATATTGATCACGCAGCAGTACATTCACATTATTAAGAGTGATGTAACTTAATATTTCCAAGCGAGAAGTTGATCCAACTTAAACATAACGAATATGTAACGTAGTGCCAACTAATCCGATTAAAGAAAAGATTGTCTTGTTTTCCATATTCCCTATTTATTTATATTTCTACCAACCTTATTTTGGTGTGTATATAGTGTTAATGGGATATGATTGCAACGGACATTTAATTTCAGATGTAATGATTTTTAATTCAAATATCTCAAAAAACCCACATTTAAAGAAAAATTACGAGCGCAAATAACTACANCAGATGTAATGATTTTTAATTCAAATATCTCAAAAAACCCACATTTAAAGAAAAATTACGAGCGCAAATAACTACGCGAGAGATAAGGTTGTTANAAATATCTCAAAAAACCCACATTTAAAGAAAAATTACGAGCGCAAATAACTACATTGGTACATATATGCAAATGTTTTACAAGTTCTCATCACTGTTATTTGGTTATATAGGCAAACATGCATGTATAAAAAGGATCGTTTTCCAGATCCCAGAAAAAACTGCAAAATATTTCGTAGCACTATATTACGACTTATTAAGATGTGGGCATCCCTTACATGTGTGATATTTTTAAACCTTTATAATAAAAATTTATGACCGGACATTAAAAATTAAACTTAACATAACATAGAGAACTAGGACTATACAACAAAATTGTTTAAGCTTGTACGGTTTCAATTATATCCGTATTTTCCCACGATGGACTGAAACGATTAAATAAAATGCTATATTTTATTATGGTTACAGATGTGAAACGAGTCATGTTGAGAAAAGAAGTTGGATTTCGAAATAACTGTAAATATGTTCCCTGTGCCTTGGTAAGCTTAGTTTTTAAATACTGACTCTGGAAATGAAAATGTGGAGGAATATAAGCAAATCCAAGATGATGGGGATATTTCCCTCGTAAAGACGAGCCATTCTTAACACAGCTGAGATTCGATATAAATTTTTGGCATAGACTTGCGGTAAGTTAACATAACAATCCCCAGACTAAGTTCAGTGTGAATCCGCCTTTATCGCTAACTTTCCTGTTTTATCAGGCCGCGGCATTCCCAATGTGTGCAGTGCCAGTAAATTTGCAAACAATAGCAGATTATTTGCATTTCAAGGCCATATAATGACCTCGAGTTCACAATGCAACCGAAGGATGATCTGACACTGTTCTGGACTACCGAGCAAACAGCACGCAGCCAGACCACACCGTGAATCATGGATGCAGATCCTGAGGGCCAAGGGGCCTGAGTCCCCCCCCCCAGCTCTTCCGCGCGGAATTATACTAACCTTTGTGAAAAATGCAACACAAAGAAGGATTCATGTGATTGAAATGAACTTTATACCACAGAATAGGTATATGACAATACACAATTGATTACGATTGCTGAACTGTACATTATCTCTGTCCTTGAGAATTCAATATGATGTGAAACCCCTAAACGTCGTGGCATGGTATCAAAGAGGACCTCGATATATTCCTGGGGAACCTCCCTCCACGCGGTTTGTATTAGAGTCCACTAAGCATCAACAGTGGTTGCTGGAGGACCGTGACGAACAAGCCGCCAACCAACCATATCCCAGACATGTTTGATGGGCGATATGTCAGGCAAACGTGCAGGCCAGGGAAGCAGTGGTACCAGTCGTTCATTGAAGAAGGTTTACATATTCCTCACCACATGTGGCCGGGCATTGTCCTGCTGAAATATGACTTTTGGAGTCACCTGAAGGAGTGGCAGTACCTCGGGCTCTAAAACCCTCCTGATATAGCAGTTTCTGTTCACACCCGTTGCAGTGCTCCAGTGTCAAGACAACATGGCGGTCATCCCGTGCTGTGGTCACATTGCGTGGTCCAGTACCAGCTCGTCGCTGCGCACGGCCATCTTCTATCCACTGTTGCTACACAAGCATCACTGTCTTAGCAGCATGCCCTGTACGAGCCGAAATGTCATGGTATCACAAACCTGTTTCACGGAAACCGATCATTCTGCCCCGTTCGAAAAGAAACTCGCATGTTGATATGGCGCCCTTTGACGTCGACAAGGCAAAGTGGAACTTGCTTTCACTTCGTTTGACGGCTCTTCACTGACTGAGCTTGGCGTAACGTGGACCTTTTCAATCACACGAGAGAGGGCGCTGCTGGGCTTACGTGTACGCCTTCTCTCTGCAATCGTAATCACTTATTGCTGGTACACTGTTCTCCACATCCTCAGAGTTTGAATTCATTTGGGCCATTATTTCCGGGTGTTGCAATTGTCACAAACAATAGTGATAATGCCCTATCACCCATACTTGGGAAAGCAGAAGGGGGGAGCTTGCATTAGCCTGTGAAGTTTTAAGACTAAAATATAACCTATAAAAACAAAACAATGTCTTCTTCTGGGTGAATGCAATTCATTAAATAAGACCACAGCTAGCATTTGGAATTACATATTCCAAAATTGTCCATTGGTACAAACCCACTTAATCCCTTAAATGTTTACTCCCTGGAAACACATGCTCAAAATTCAGCCCCCCACCTCACCCCTCATCAAGTCTTACAAATTGCATCTGTCCCTCCTCCTGAAAACATAATACAGATCTACGCCAACAGCGTGGATTATTTATCCTGCTGAAAAACTTGTAGATGTCCTGTACACTATAATGGAGTGTTCCGCTCGTTTAAAGTTAAGACACCGTAATGAAGGATTTGTGGATGGTAGAATTTTATTCGCAACACGAACTAGGGTATTCTTATAACATTACAGACTTGTGTAGATCCACAAGACTACAACTTCTGTAATCTTACATATTTGTTTCTTTATAAGAGTAGTACTTGGGTGAAAAATGATAGGAAGCGTTGTTACAGAGCACTAGTAAACAGTTGAAATCATCACGACAGTAATAATTTCTGGGAATTCCACCCATTTCGACGGTCGTTTAACTCATACTTGTCAAACCTGCCCTGAAAGGGATTCCAGTTGTTATAAAACTTTTTCCGGTAACATTTGCGGTTGTAAATAATAGAAAATCAGTTCGCTGAAGACCCTGGTATTGATTATTCTCTGTAGGTAATTATCAGTGTCGGATCTTTACAACATTTAAACTCAATTTTAACAAAATCTAAATTTTATAACAGTTTTCCAGTAAACTTCATGGGATCTGTATGAAAATTTGTATTCAAAGCTGCCACAGAACCACAATAAGGGGAGAAAAGCGAAGTGATGAGATAAGTCTGACTTATGGAGGGACGTAGGACTCCTTGCAGTTCCGTCGCCTTGCTGCAGCCAGCCCTCAGGTTCTAGTGTCTCTTCGACAATCTCCGATCTGTGTAAAGACGGTACACTCGGCGTACGCAGGAGTGTTTTCTTACCAGCACTGAACCTTCCATTCCCCATCTCACTCACGACTATATCTGTAAGCACGCAGAACGATTTCACCAGACGCCGAAATCTAGACGAAATTACACACACTTCTTCACGTTGCTTATACTTAAAACTCATCATTTTGTGTGTGTGTGTGTGTGTGTGTGTGTGAGAGATATATAGGCAAATAGCACGCCATACTCACAAAAATCATTTGCTCTACCAACAATGGAAAAAAATGAAACTGTATTCTACAATAGACTAAAGAAATAATTATGACGATTATCCAATCTCCTTTGCCTTATATCATCGGATGTACCGAATAAGGGTGCACGCATCAAGTGTGTGATCATCGGGTGTTGACTTCAAGTGTGCCGAAGTCGTAGTGGTTAGAATTGTTGGGAATGCATTCACTATTGAATGTACACGAACTAATCTGCAGGTAATATTTTTTTCTTCATTTCGATTCTGGGTCATTTTATGTTTACACTAGCGAACCGGCCCGGCTTCGCCCGGGTACAATTGAGTTTTACAGTGATACACTAATAAATAACTTGGGAAAAGACAATTCATTTATGTGAAAACAGAATTATAAAATTATACTATGTTGGCCTAGGTTTTTAACTGATTACGGCAACCCAAAAGGAAGGAAATATTTTTTACCCGATAGCCAAAAAATAGGGTTTTGTTTTTTTAAGTGTATCTGTGCAACTATCGCGTAGTTACTACATTTCCGCTTTCCAGCGTCGATGTATGAAAATCAAAACGTGAGTTTCGTCAAGTTGTAGCTTTAGAAATAAGTGTTGTACCTAGGTACTACTTTTTGCGCTTGGCTGGGGGATCTTAATCGAGCATCAAAGTTAAGTAACGTTCCCAGTGGCATACATTTGGATGGGTGACTAGTGGCATACCATCTGAGCTCTTCCGGGCTTCGGAAGGCACGTTAAATATTCAGTCCCGGTTGTTATCGATTGATAACAGTCGTTAAGCCATTTCAGACAGGACAGGATGGGACAACTTGGCCACTATTCAATAGCACAATTTTTACTGGCATTTTCCAATCCAGCATTAGACACTCCTCGGCGACTTGGCGACTTTTGATAGGTTTTTGAGATAATATTGACTGTGATCAAGTTTTACTTCCCTTTCGCTTCAAAAAGTGTAACTTCGCAATCTTCACAGTAAATCTACAAAAAAAATAATCTTCAAAAATAGGAAGGGAGAACAGATATACCAACCCCTTGAATCTGTCACTTTACTTTGCGAGGATAGCCTCAACCACTTTATTGGACATACGCTTCGTGTTTTAACGCGGGCAATACATTTTTCGCCACACATTCTATTTAGGAATGTGTACAGAAATATTTGGCACGACACAGTAGGCCTACACACACTGACTTCGTTTCGTTTAATTAACTACTGAATTATAAGCAACCCATGATTCTCACTAAGGAGCTTAATTATGTATCTGTTGAAATACCACACGCCTTCTAATTTCGTATAATGAGTGATGCATACAATAACTAGCATGTAATTTGTACATGTTACACAGAAAAGTCCCTCATTTGTAAATAGTTTAAATTAAGGCATGTGCAAGAAAAACAGAATACCATCGCTTTAATATTCATCGTTGTCATCATCATCAATCAATCTATCCACCATCGATAAATCGATCCACCACCATCGATCAATCGATCCACCACCATCAAACAACATCAATCAAACCTGTGTAACGTTTAAACCAAGCTTCTTCAGTCCTGTATAAAATGCATATAGTCTTGATTCATTTCATGGGCAGTTACGTTTAATATTGTTTAACACATAAGTTCTTAGAAAGATTCATATTTATTAAAATTAACAATCTCTCGAACTTTAAACTAAGACGAAATGTAACACTAACAGCAGCATTGCAGTCTCTAAACTCTGTATTTCCTTATTTTAACCACTTAAGGGATTCTTCTTTAATGAGTTTAAATATTTTACCTTCTTTAGAAACTTCATTATTAAAAACTAGTATAGTTGTCAACTCAAAAACAGTTACCAGTAATTTTTTCGTAAAGAACTAACGAAGGGCACAGAAGTTAATGAAAATTTCTGTATACAAGTTCGTTGCATTTGGAAATGTATTTTTGTTTTTATTCCGCGAAACAAAGCACTTAAAAATCACATATTCACAGAAAATTTCGCGTGTCAACGTACCAACTGTGGTGGACGTGTGTTTACTTAAAATATTTACTTTCAAATTTTTCAAATAACACCTATGCCATATTAAATTGAGAGTGAGTGTTTCCTTGATCAGACATTTATGAATATCCCTTCCTTTTCTCCGCCAGTATCCAGCAGCCTTTTGAGATTACAGTCTGTAGTTTGACTGAGGTCTCAACCTGTAAANNNNCCCCCCTTTCGCCAATTCGAAACTGTTCCAGCACCACACTACTATCTTCTCGGAAGTTGTCACGGCTTCAGTGTCTTTTTCCCTCCTAAAAGGTAACAGACGAAGAGAAATGAGTGATTACTTTATGCGATGTTAATAATAACAATAGTCATACAATAACGATTTCAGGAAGTGAACACAAGGCTCGGTTTTACCCCCTTTGCAGAAATTCTTCGTTTTCGCGTCATAATTTCGGATTCAGAGTAATCATTGACAGTGTGCGATTATAGAGAATTTACATTTTACTAGTTGTTAAAATTTTTGTGCTTAATTTTAATTGCGTGTTATCTGCTAGTTGTAAAAAATTCGGGAATATATTTATATTTCATCAATAAGTTCGTGCCTTTTTGCAAGCAGGAAAGCAAATTAGATACAAAAATATTAAACAACTAGTAAATTGTGAATTGCCTATGATCAAACATTATCAATAATACCTCTGAAACTGAAATTATGTCACGAAAACGACGAATTTCTGTATAATAGGTGAGGCCGGAGCCTTAAGCTAAACACTGTGTGTACTCAGTTGATCCGCAAAGCGCAGAGCAAAGTATGCAATGCCAGGGTCTGAAGAAAAGTACGTAAATGTAAATATAAATATAAGATAGCAGGGACATCATCTTAAAGCAGAGTTTTAACCCTTTCGGACACGAATTAATTTCCGGGCTCAAGAGTTTCAATAGTTTAATTTTATGATGTTACTGTACTTGTAACGGGCGTGCTTCCTGCAACGAGTGAACAACGTTCTGCGTGTCCGCTGATGTCAACATTAACCATTCACAAACGGGAAGTGCTGAAACTTCCGACAAATCAGATTACTCGGAAGGAAGACACTCAAAACACCGGCCAGTGATTCCTTGTGGCGTACAGTTGTAACCATGA